>JAZHYW010059956.1:0-13523 GCA_037355805.1 Ixodes ricinus | reverse complement strand
CCTCTGACACGCCAAAAAAAATATTTTTTTTTCATGCTAGGCGTTGAAATGGCATATCAGGACATCACAAAAAAATATTTCAATATAGAGTTGCGTAGTTTTTTTTATAAAAAATAGAAATACGAGGCCCAATTCAAAGTTCCCGCCGTGCACTGTGACGTAACAGTGTACCGCAAGGTGTCGGGGCGGTCAGAAGGGAGGCATCGACCTACGTCACTAAAAGTGGGTTCACCGGAAGTCACGTGAGTTTCACTCCTCGTGCTCTCCGCGACCGTGCCTAAGATTTTTTTTTTTTTTTATTCTGCTCTTTGTACGAGCGATTGTAGAAAACGAAGTTTCAGTTCCACTAGCTCTTTATCGCTGCACCGTTGGTTCGTTTGCGTGCTGTAAAATTTGAGGACGAAGAGTCAGTGGATCGACGTGATGGAGGTCAATGATGAAAGCGTTGCGAGTACAAGCCAGTGTACGAGTGCATGCCGTCAGTCCGATGATACAGGGCTATACTGGGCGCAAAACAAGCTATCAAGTTTTGAAAAAAAAATTTAGAACGCTCGCAGAAATTAGGATTGCTAGCATACGACACGCCCGATCGCATTGCTGAAGGTTCAGACACCGAGGTCGTTGAATCATCGGATACTCTCCAGGCTAAAGATGCCTGCCGTCTAAAGAATACGAACTGGTTTGTGTACCAAGTACAAGTAAACGTCGAGCACAAAGTACGTATTTTGTCTAGAACATGAGTAGAACTTGTTTACTAGGTGCACATGCGGCCGATGTATGTCTCTCGGAAATGCATGCAGTGTGATCTCTTCTTCAGTTGCTGAAATACCGGGACAGTCCTCACACAGCACCTTCTAGGCATTGTAGTTAATCACGTCAATTCACTGACTCCGCTTCTTCTACCTTTACAGCAACATTAAGCGATGAAAAGCAAATAAAAGAAACCTTGTCTGCTTGGATCGCTCGTGGAGATGCGGAGAATAACAAAAATATTTTTAAAAAAATATTACACGCGCTCGCGGTAAGCACGAGGAGCGATACAACTCACGTGACTTCCGGCGATGCCTCCCTTCTGACCGCCCCGACACCTTGCGGTACACTGTTACGTCACAGTGCACGGCGGGAACTTTGAATTGGGCCTCGTATTTCTATTTTTATAAAAAAAACTACGCAACTCTATAGTGAAATATTTTTTTGTGATGTCCTGATATGCCATTTCAACGCCTAGCATTAGAACAGAAATTTTTTTTTTTTTTGGCGTGTCAGAGGCTTTTTAGTGTACAACGCTGTCAAAGCTGCTGGCGCGAGCGTGGGGTTTGGTCTCGCAGATCATTTGCACGCGTTCTCGCTTAAAACAAAGCCATAGATGAAGTAAAGACCACCGTAGACGAAGCCACGCACTCACTCCAGTATAGCTTTGACAGGGTTGTATACTATATTTCGTTTCAACTTAAGTCGAGACGCAGCCGATGCTACAAGCGCGAGCATATGGCCCTGAACAGTGCTTGGCACATCACGGGCGCGCGTGCTTGGCAGCAACGAGGTAGAGCGGCTTAGAGCGATAAACTGGCAGCTGAAAGTGACCCCAATTGGCCGCCGCCATGTTGAACATTTTTGACCACAAAAACGTGCAGCCTATAGTTTTACATCTAGATTTTAAGCAAAGTACCGCGCACGAATACATTTCTTATTAATCTTTAATAACAATACCGACGAGATAAGTTATGTTTCGGGTTGTTTTATGTCCAAATATGTTTTTACGACAAAAACTCAGGCAGCTTCGCAATGCCTCCGTTAGATGCCATCAGCCGCGGTGCTGTATTTGGGGTTTTTATTGCAGCTAGACACTGATCTCTGGGGATAACAGAATTGAAAAAAATAGTTTATCACGTTTTTTACAGCGATCGTAATACAAACCTCGGCTTGGTTTTGCGTCAGGATTTGGTACCGTCACGTGTCTAGTGGTCAAAATTGTACAACATGGCGGCAGCCAGGGGGGGGGGGGGGGTCACAGCATGCCGGTGACGCTATTTCCTTGGACACGCACAAATTTGGATACGTTATTCTAAAATTAGAGGTTAATTAAAGAAACACTACCTGTGTACAAGACAGTTGTTCAAAATAATGCTGTTTATTACATTCCTTACATTTTAGGAAAACTCTGAAACATGGCACATTGAGCGATTGTCTGCAAACTTCCGGATATTGTCAATACAAAAAGCAATTCAGACGATGATTAAAAACATTTGTGCTTATATTTCCGTCACCAATATTACCCGATAGGGCCCTTTGAAACCATGTGAACAGATACGGCGCTTTACACACGCGCCAGAGTGACAGCAGAAATAGCCGACCATGTACTTGACTTACCGAGATGCCGCTGACTGCAACGGACGTTTCCGAGCACTACACAGGCCTAGGCTGGGAAAAAGGACGTTCTGTAGCCATCTGACAGCATGTGCAACAACTGGCCCAGCTCTGGTCAGAATGGTGCAGCGATACCGAACCAGCGCCAACTAAAACTTGGGCAACATTCTGGCGCATCCATGGACAGCTGCTGCAAAGCGTCATATATTGAGGAAGGAGGTACAGCTCCTCCGTTGAACCTCCACGGAGCTCCTTCGTGCAGTTCCACCGGCAGAGAGCCTTCCGCTGCGTCGTGCAAACATTACTCGATGATCAGGGGCGTTACCAACACCAGAGGCATCACTTGAGCGCCATCGCATCGCTAGTTCAATGACGCTACCGTTGCTTTCGAATTCGTTCTTTTTTATTTGTATTTTTTATGAAGCAACCTGCTCTTGTTTTGCCTTCGTCACGCCCACCATCGGTTCACGCATAAAATTCCTAGCGTGTTTTGTTCACGTGCTCCGCTTGACTTAACGTTAAAACCATAGACGACGCTTCGAGTCAAACAGCTCAATCCAATGTCGGCGTGACTCGTGAGTGTCACGTAACGTTTGAGAGGGGCCCAGTGACGAGTTGTCACTTGATACGCTGAAGTGGCTCTATACCTCGTAACGTCCGCAACAATCTATCGTAATTAGGAACGGAGTATAGTGATGTTTAGATGAATTAATCGAATCATTATGTCAACAGGCTTCCCACACTAAAATACTCCCTCGAAAGTAGCGCGGTGCAGCTCAATAAACCATGCACAACACACTAAGGACCTAATGCGCCGCAAGAGTTACGTTTTCTCAGGCAATATCAGCCACGTCACTAATTCAGAAAAAGCAAAATAAACTGCCAGGTTTTATATTGTATAACGCTCCATGATGTATGGGAGATAATGCGACAAACTACGGCCACTCCCGATGCGGTGTTCTAGTACCACTACTCGTTAAGACAGAACACCTCCAACGATAATTGACAGCAGCATAGATATGGCAAGACGCTGAATTTTCGAATAACAAAATAAGGCAACGTGGTTTTGTGCGGATTCAAAATTACGCGGTTCAAAGAGTTAATTGAGGGAAATTGGGAGCGAATCGAGGATGGTCATATGTTTTTTTAATTGCCGCTGAAATATTGCAGAATTTTGACTTTTTCGATATTTCGAAATCTTCCAGGCGCGATGCAAAAATCACTCACAATAGCCGAGCGATAACGTCTTTATGAAAAATTAAGAAAGCATGCAATATTCTGTACATAAAGTGTCAGGCGAAAAAACAAAATTCTAAGATGTGTTAAAAAAATCACCGAAAATGGCTAAATATAGTATAGTTGCGTAAGATGCTAAGTTTGTCAGTTTATTTTACTTGAAATGTGAACTTAAACAAATTAAGTTTAACTGCTTCAATTACACCAGTTGGCATGCTTTTTATACATAAAAATATTTACGTTGTAGAAAGCTTTATTTTTAATCTTCTGACCCTCAAAAGTTGCCTCTATGCGCAATTTTGAAGATCGTACTTCTGCCTCCTCTCAGACCCCTTTTTTTTTTTTTGTAAACGAAAACAAGGAAGCTGTTTTTTTTTGTTGTTGTTGTTGCAAATGTAAGGTCTGCTTTGTTGAATGTATATGTTTTTTTTATCTCATACAAAAGTTTGATTGAAACAAAAAATGGCGCGACACCCCTATGACCTTCCTTGTCTGAACACACTCACATGCCACTTTTCTCATCATTCCTGCTTGAACCATTCCGGTCCGTTGCATAAAATAAAGAAATGTACATCGTAAGTCTGTGAGTATTGAGCAATCAATCGCTTCTCTTGAAGGTGGTAAAAACTGGTGATCCAGTTGATGGTCACAGCTGTACCGATGAAAATAAAATGTTGATACCGACAAACTACGATTTAACAACTCTACGACGCAGAATTATTTTATTTTCTCACTCTTTTATTTTCAGATGTTGAAACTTTGGAACAGCCACAAAAGCTTCTTCGGAGAGATGCAAGAGGTTGACGTAATTGCGCTCATGTGCAAGTCAGCCGTCGATGCCGGCGATGCTCTGGTAACGCCTTTCAAACAATCTTATCTTGGTCGGCGGATCGACTTTAAGTTAGAAGCCTTTCGTTCACGGTGGTTCACAAAAATGAAAGGAACCAGGCGTTTCTTTTTGCACGAGAGTAAGCGATAGATGAGATAGTATCAGGACCTGCAATGCAATGCGAGTGGTGCCACATTCATCTATGACTTGTTACGGGCTATAGCGAGCAAGTTGGTTCATTGCTTAGGAATGGAGCCAGCTGAACATAAGAGACACCAGAGAAAAAGATATAACATTCGCACCAGCGGTGCGAATGTTATATTTTTTTCTCTGTGTGTCTCTTATGTTCAGCTGGCTCCATTCCCATCTATGACTCTACCATACATTGCGTTGAGGAAATGAGAGTTATCTAAACATTAATATCATGCGGAAATTGGGGAATTTATAAGGTGTTTGAATCCCCGGCTCGCTTCAAGATCAGCCGGTAAAAAGTGGTGCACCCGCGTAGCGATCTCAAATTTTAATTAAAGTTACATTTCAGTGGTACATTTTGAATGGTGAACTTTCAAAGTGTAGCTTAGTTCTTTTGAGGATGAGAACAACCCTCTTGAAATTTTCAACGGGGGACTCCTCAGCAGACGACCGAGTTGACCGAGGGTTGTGCTCGTGGCGCCGCCATTAAAGGGATACTACAACGAAATTTCGGCGCTTCTTTTTTGGTCTATATGTGTTCAAAGAAGCAGAATCACATCGAACACACAAATATCTTGTTAAAAAAGTCACGAAAAGGAATTTTCAAACGAATTAAACGATTAGCAAAGAGCATCTGGTGGATGTCGCTAACGCCTCGTTTGTAATGCCCATCTAGGAACCTTGACAGGTAGTGACGGTAACTGTCTCGCCTCCGGCCACGACGAGAGAAAAGGGGAAGGAGGAACTCCCTCTTCCCGAAAATCCCTTTTGTGTGTCGCAGAAGTCGCTATTGTCCCTCTACAAGATTATAGAAGATTAACCCGTCACTCAAAATTCGTACAAAAGCAGCCGCTTCGGTGGCTGGAACGACTAGGCCATCCTCTCGACGTCAGCCTCGCCGTAGCTTTGCTCGTCTCGAGACGAACTACGTCACGATTCCGTTGGATGTCACGTGCTCTCCGCTGGCTGTTCTCCGAGCGCTTGCCAGAGTGGGCCGTTTATAACGAAAAATACAGCCACCAGGCTCAAAATACAAACGCGCGATTGTCATTTATGGATATTGTGGATCATATTCAACCTAGTTTTGAACATTACGGCTATATTTCAAATTTCGTTGAAGTATCCCTTTAAGGTAGGCACCGCAAGCAGACAACGACACTCTTTGGAAAGCAGATGATGCCGTCGTATGTTTGCTGTGTCTACGGGAGATGTGTATTTTCTTGTTTATTAATTTTGCTGTTTTAGGGCATCCATTTTATAAATGATATATTTTCTGAATTCTTCAGTATGCTGACTGTACTTGGTTGGAGTGGTTAGTACATATGTTATTGAATGGTGACTCAGGTAAATATTTGGAATATCTGAATAAATTAATGGACTAATTAATGATTTAATGACTAATTAATGATTTCTATCGAGGAGGATTGTCCTCGATGGAAAGACGAAAAACAGGAGGAGAGGGGGAATTGCGCTACCTTTCGGTATATTCGCAAGTTCCATCGAATATAGGGGCGCTGCGGACATCAAAGATAACGGTCAAGAGGGTGATCGGTTCGCCCGTGGGCATCACAATTAATCGGAATTGACGTGTTCTGCGACAGATCATACTGTGCGATCGACTTCAGTATTTCATTAGTCTGTCTTTTTAAGATGAACGGGCAGCTAGTCGAACATTAGAAAACCCCTTGTAGCTGCAGACCACGCAACGCAAACACAAAAAAATCGGCACCGGCACGGTTGAAATGGGGATTGTTTCGCCATGAGCACTGCGTTTAAGCAAAACCAGTCTTCCGACAGGAAGTGTGATGCGACGGGCAGTACATCTTTGTTTTATGACGCAAGGGCGGCAAGAACATTTCAGGTCACCCACCGCTGACTGATCGCGCAACATAAGCATAAACAAATGAGCGCCGCGACCTATAAGATACACCGCTATTCAGGGCCGGTTGCACCAACGCCGCTTAGCGAAAAGCGGAGCTTAGCCGGGAACCTAAGCTAAGTTTCGGTTTCGTTCGGTTGCACCAAAATCGCTTATCGCTAAACCTAGCACTAAACTACGCTTATCTTGAGCGCTCAACATTGGGCGCTTTGCTTTTGCTTGTTTCTTAATCCTGGATTTAAAACATGGCGGCTGGTTTTTGGCGGTCGACGCGGTGGACGAAATTGGTTGTACAAAGTGTTTTAGGCCACAACAGCGTGAGAGTCTCGACAGAATGGCCTTCGATTGTGACAAGGATGCAAAATATTGTCTCGTGAAGTGTTTATCGAACCCTGTTTTCAAATTAGCTCTCCACTCTCAGTGCGTGTTAGCCCTAACCGAGATACGCACGGAGCTGTGGGGCTCACGTCTGTCCATGACGTTGTGTCCTCGACGTTGGTCGTGCGTCTGTCTTCCCGTTGGTTTTTCTGTCAACGAGCTTGTTCGTATGTACTTACTGATTTTCGCATAACTGTAACGTGTATTGCTATT
Organism: Ixodes ricinus; assembly: GCA_037355805.1. Taxonomy (NCBI): domain Eukaryota; kingdom Metazoa; phylum Arthropoda; class Arachnida; order Ixodida; family Ixodidae; genus Ixodes; species Ixodes ricinus. The sequence goes on along the minus strand of JAZHYW010059956.1, from coordinate 6,429 downwards.
TAACACCTTGTTAATTTCTGCTTGCAAAGCATATCCTTTAATCCGATCGGTGCGTTGAATAGTGGCCGTACATGATCTCGGCCATCAGCTGATTGTCGACACTTCTGCCGTTTGCATCAGATTCTGGTGCATTTAAATAATAAAACAGCGAAAATTCAATGTCTTTCGTTTTTTTAGTTTTGAGACAACCTTCAGTGAATTTTTCTTGTCTCGCGAGTAGAATCTTCACTTCAGAAAACTGCGTTCTATAACCGCAACTTTTCTGGTGATCGTGCTTTTTAGAAATGTTTTGCTTTATATCTTTCATTCGTGGCGACGACAAATCGTAACGACTACAATGCGAGATTCGTTCAGCGCTGTATTGGGGCAGGCTGGGGCAGGTGATGCGAAGAGACGACCGCATAGAGTTATTATAATGTACGCTAGAGGTTCAACTGGCGCTAGTGTGCTGACGCAAATTGAAGCAGACAGCAACCAGTCCAAAATTGACTTCCGGTAATGCATTTCTATGGGAAAAAGTGAGTGCATTTTCTCCCTGCGCTCGATCATAAGAGCAAATATCCCAAATAATTCGTACGTACTAGGTAGCTTGGAACATTTCTCAGTCAGGCCGACGAAATAATTGGTCAGTTACGGCGATTTTCTTTCAAATTCATCGCATTAAAAACAGTGCTAAAACGGCTTCGTACGTGTATTTTTGTGCACTGTCGGAGACTGTTAGCGCGAACACGACGTCGGCGCTTTTCAGCGTGGGGGATGTATACGTGCCAAACGAACGAAGAACATCTGAAAATTAAGAAAGACGGCAAGAACTACGCAGTAACACTGGATCAGTAACTATAGGATCAAAATATATTGAAGGCCACGTAATCTATTCCGATTTTAAATAAGTAAGTACCGCTTTATTCTTTCTGCTATGAGCGAACCTGCTTGTTCTATACGTTCAAAATATCACCCGCACACTCGAAATATTTGAGAACGAGTGTCCGATAAAAGCTGCCCGGCAGAGAAAACAATACGAAGAGACACCTTTCATAGCCCACGGACTTTATTCTCTACGTTTTGAACGTTTTTATCCGCTCATGCACGGCGGGGTCATTTTCATATAGTGACAGGACTGGCATATTATCTATATATAAGCGTCACCGGAATGCTGGCGAGCCTTGAACACACTCCACATTCCTTTCGATTGTCATTTTGCTTCGAATCGTCGCTTGTTTTTACACACCTGTTGCGGAACACACGTTTGGAACTGAAATGTAGCGAAGTTAAACATCGTTCACTGATGAAGAAAAATGCGCTAACTAAAGCAATTACACTTTCACAGTGTTAATCAAAATACATACTATTCGGTACGACCCAAATAACCAAAGTGTTCCGTGTTAGTTTGTTCAGCGAAGAGGCAAAATGCACGCGCGTTTTCCCATAGGAATGCACAGGAGCACCGCAAAAGTAGACTGGTTGCTGTCTGCTTCAATTTGCGTCACGGAAGTCGCATAGACACTAGCGCCAGTTGGAACCTCTAGCGTACATTATAATAACTCTATGGACGACCGTTCCTCGTCGGCACGATGTGACGTACTAGTGGGAGTCTCGTACTTCGAGGTCTGCCGCCGTCTATTTGTATGAACTCAAGATCTGCCTATTATCACTCGCGAACAAGCTTCTGGTTCTCTATCAGCAGGAATAAAAAAAATGGTTCTGGGCGACCTTTGCGTGTTCAATAATTGACAGTTTGTACTGATCATCGAAAGGATCTACCAGTAGTATCGCTTTGATGTATTGATAGTTATATACCTTCTTTCTTTGTCACTAAAGCAAAATATACGTAGTTCCATTACCAAATGGTTTGACACAATCAGTTCAACGACGGTATAGTGCAGTTCTGTCACCTTGCTGATAGCAACGAGTACGGTCGATGCAAGATCTCGACGACTTATATTTGACGATTTCCGGGCATTTTCGCAGCTGCCGTGGCGAGTTCGTCACTGTTTTGAACTTCATCGGTCTCAGGCATGACTTGATTTCAGTAGTCATCTTACCTGCCTACTTATTCTCGATGATGTTTTGTCTTCAGCGATGTAGCGAGTAGAGAGTCCTTCTCGCGTTCGGTGGGATTTGGGGCCCCCGATGGCTCCGTTATCTCAAAATGTGAGCACGAAAACTACTGTCACTGTCAAAATATTTTGTTATCAACCGATATTAAACACACAATCACAGATGTAAAGAGCATTCGTGTTTATTTAAAGCTTTGACTCCTGTTTTTTAAAGTTAAGCGAAAAAATGATTGTATTTGGAGACCTTTAATACGTTACTCACCGAAGAAATACAGCGAAAAAGCAGACGCCAACAACAGCTACTACGGCAGTTTTTTTTTCTTTTTTACATCACGTGATTTCTCCGCCAATCGTATTCATCCCTCTGAGCGTTCCCTAGTTCGCTCTATTTGTCCCTACATTCCTACGCAAATCCAGCGTTTAGCTAGGGGCGCGTCTGTAAAGCCGGGTTAACGTTTTTGCAACCGGAATTTAAACTCGTGCTTATCCGAGCTCGGCTTAGGGCGCTAAGCGGACTTAGGAAAGAGCCGCTTTGGGTTAACGTAAGCGACGTTGGATGCAACCGGCCCTCAGCAGTACGTCTCGTGGACACTAAACGAGGCGCCACTGCGTTAAACGCGATTTATGTTATGTCGCGACCGATTTTACGTAGTAAGCGTTGATCGCCAACAATCTGCAGCACAGAAGACGACAAGCGGTCGAGACATCGCGCGAGACGAGCGAACGAACCTTAATCAATGTCCTCCTTGTAAGTACCGAAAACGTTCAGAGACAACGAACCAGACAAGCAGGCTCAGATAATTTCAGATCTCATGAACATCATTCAAATTTTATTTTGTTTACGGGCATATTACAAATGCGATATACCGAAATTGGGTCGCTACATTAGGGACTTTTAGTAGATTGCAGCTTCTCCGCTAGCCCTCCGCTACGAAGAAACCGCCACTGCGCCTGCGCGCCGATGTGCCTCGGCTGTAGAGTTCCGGGTAGCGGAGGGGCTGAGCGGGAGCGGGGAAACACGGTCTCACTATAACTCGCTATTGTCACTTTGCAAAAAACAAATAGCTCCACTAAAATTTTCGAATCGTTTGCGTATATTTTTCCCGGTACCAGAAACATTATGTGCATTACGAACGTCCAAACATTGCACCTACGTGTAATCCTTGTACATGCACTGTTCCAAAAATAACAAACAAACAATCCATTAAAGTCCCCAAACAATAACACTTTATATGACGTCAAACATCATAATTTCAAGTCGCTAGAGGGTTATTTATGGTATGCTCGGAATGGAGCGAAGTCAAGATGCAGCAGCGATATCACTTTGACCAATACGTTTCTGAACTTTTCATACGCAATAAAAACAAACCCCAATAAAACAAATCCGTCAATCTCGAATTACATTCTAAGAAACAGGCCAGCTTCAAAGGTTAACGTGCAAAGCTTTCGCACAAAAGCGATTGAGCAGAATTGGCCGAGTCGTTACGCAAACGCACTAAAACCGCGATTAATTAAGTCTCCTATAATTCACACAGTGTACTCACATTTGTGATATCCAAAATAAAGCAACGTTTAACCCAGCGCTGCTGTCAAAATTAATCTCCAGAATCTACACGGGAGCACTTGTTGACCATCCGTCGACCGTGACAATCTCGTTTAGGGCTAGTGCACCTCGGACAGCGGGGCCTGAGCACCGACGATGATAACATCGACTTTTACGTTTTTACTGCCACTTTCACGCTCGAAAGAAGCTCTGTGAGAATCATCCAACCACCGAGCACTCCCGGACCGCGAAGAAGACGTTTTCAGCGGCGTCACCGACGGATCCGGTGACGAGCGGAGGCAGGCCGTGCTTTCTTCGACGTGTTGTCGCAACATGGGGCTTAGTTGCACATCACGTTGTTCGTTTATCGTACTGTCGTACCGCCAGTAGCGCCTACGAGGGTCGGGAGGCAACCCGGGGCGGCAGCCCGCCGCGACCCCCCCCCCCCCCCCCGCTCTCGCGTGGCTCCCCCCTCGCTCTCGCGCGGCCTCCCGCTCTCGCGTGGCCCTCCGCGCCCCCCCCCCCCCCCCCCCCCCTCCGGGCTCTCGGTGGCCCGCCGCGACACCCCTCGAGTGCTGCACCCGGGGCGGTCCGCCCCCCCCCGCTCCCTTGTGACGCCACTGGTCACCATGCTAGTACGGGTGAGGCGGTGTCCGCAAGCCTCCGTCACCTAGCGTTGCAACACCCTCGCTAGAACTTGCAGATAGGCCCCTTAGCCCGATAGCGTAGCGAGCGCAACCGAGCGGCCGCGCCACGAATGGGCTCCAGGCGTTCTAGGAAGCTTGTGAACTGACTTTTATCTAGAAACTTTGACCTTGCCTCCTCGTAGGGGTGCAGGACTGCTGGCGCAAAGATGAGCTCCGATATGAAACCGAAACATAAAAAAATGTCCAAAATGAGTTTTTTTTTTAATGCCATGAAATGCTATGTGTGCCTTACATCTTTTTCAGATAGGTTGATTTAGTGGTTTTCAATTATTCCCAGCAAGTTTCTAATTAAAACCATCCTTTTAAGCATACTAATTAAAACTCGGATTATTCCAAGATATTTAATATTCTGATTATACCTAAGGTTATTAATTTTGTTAAATGGGCCTTTTGCAAAAGACCAATAGTAAATTAACACCTTTCCTGCGCGATGCGTATACTTTTCGCAGGAACGATTTAGTTCACGTTTTGAGAAACACCTGTATTTATTGAACGGATTAATAAAAACACGACATTCTTCTCAATCCTGTCCTAATTAAGGTGATCTTAGACCTCCTTCCGTGATGGCGTATCAGGGCCACTTCAAGCTTGTTTCCACTGCTTAGGAAGTATATACAAAAATTGCATTAGAAACCTCCCTATTTGTTACTTTTTATCGGATTGAGGAAGCTCTTTACCCAAGGGAAACGTCGGCTCTCGTCATGAGGTGTCCAAAATGTTAGTTTTTAAATGCTTTCTACCAGCTCCGACCACCATATTGTATAGTTTTTACATATGTGTAGTAATACTTTTAGAGATGAAAATATGGCTTTTCTTCTTTCTAGTATGATGACTTCGCAAGTTTCTTGCCGGTAAGTTTTGAAATTTGCTTTCTCATACTGGGTTGGGGGAGGGGGGTGAGAGGGGGAGAAGGGGCGATGGCTATGTATTTTAGCGCACCACAGCTCGAAGTAGGTGGAGCGGGAGCTCGTGTTGCAAAGCCCAGGGATCAGTGATTTCCTCACACCCCCCCCCCCTTGTTTTTCTGAAGGCAACCTCCTTAATTCGCAACGACTCTCTATTCTCAATTCCCCCCCCCCCCTCCCTAATTTCAATTCCCGGGGAAACCTACTGCCAGGCATTCTGGGTTCACAGCCCTGCCCGTTTCGATCTTGATGACCGCCGTACCGGCGTGCGGTCGTATATCACTACTGCATGGTGCACGTTAAAGATGCCATGCTACCACTGATACCCCACTGGATAAATTTCTAACTTATAGCGGAAGCACTACACGCCCAAAGGGGCTGACCCACTTCCCTCGTCTAAACAGACACATCACATTTGCTATTGATGACAGGATCTATTTAGTTGTCTTCTATTCGCGGTAGCCTCAGTTGTTGAAATGGCCTCTTAACACTTCCGTTCTCAGCTAGACGGCGGGTTGGCAGCATGTGCGAGATGAAATCTACACGTTATCTTGTGACATGGTCGCTGAGGCTACTATCAAACACAATTCACTGTCTAGTGTGAAAGATGCAGCTAATGTTTAAACTAGGAAAGATTGAGCTGAAACGAAGCGTGCTGAAGATAGCTGATAGACGACGCTACAGATGTATCTGCCAAACAAAAAAGGGCAAAAAAAGAAATCGTCATGAGCTGCGTCTCGAGCAAGCGTCACAAACGAATGCCATGAACGAGCGACATGCTGGGGGGGTTGCAATCTGAGTCTCCCCGCTAAATTCAGCGGGGAAATTGAGTTCGCGACACAACGTCAGTGACCGCTACACCAATCAGGCTTCCACGCGTAAATGTAGCGGAGAGCACTCTACGGCGGGGGGGGGGGGAGCGATGAGAGAGGAGCGGAGGGGAGGCAGAGGAGAAGGCGAGAGGGTATGCGATGGGAGGAAGAGGGATGTTTGCTTCTGGGTGAAGTTAAAAACGTTTGCTCTGCTCCTTCTTCTCTTTCTTTTGTTTTCGCCACTGCTTTGCGTGTGGAGAAATATTAATACATATCATAGGTTATAAACTTCGAGGACTCGTTCTACGCAATATTATCGCAAAGTTCAAGTATCGTTGCAGCGTCCCTTAAGAGCCTGCGAGACAGATCTCCTTTACAGTTATGTCACTTACCAAACCCTAAGAT
>JAZHYW010059955.1:0-14647 GCA_037355805.1 Ixodes ricinus | reverse complement strand
ATACGAAAATACTTCCGCACATACACCACGACCACATGCGCATACATTCACGCATACGCACTGCGGTTCCACAGTATAAGGACAAGAATTCGAATATTACTATTCCCCGTAAAACTGCGTACTCGTTCATAAAAAGGTCAAGGAGAATATAAATTTTTTAAAAAAAAAAGCAGCAAAGAACTCACACCGGCCTCTTCGAAGAGGAAGGAGTTTTCGGCATTGATTAAGTGTCAATCACTTTGTCTCCTTCTTCTTCGCCTCTTCTGTGTACTTTTTGTTTTCTGTTTCCGTCCCTCAATCTCGCATTTTTGTATTCTAATTCCACAGCCACTTGCCGTCACAGAAGGCTTCCTCTTGACAAATCGTTTTCTTCCGTGTCTGCGTGAATCACATTTTGCTCTTTTGCTACAAATAACACAGTAGTGCGGAAACGGAATGTTAGACGCGAAACCGGCGTTAAAAAAAAAAAAAAGAAGTTTCAGACGGGAGAAGTTTGAAACGCTCCCGAACAACGCAGAGTTATGTGAGTGCTCTTGCGCTGTGTATAAATTCAATACCATGTAGAAGACAAGTCGCGCGCGTTTCTCCCCCAAGCATCATCACTAGGGGATCCTTGTATTCACAAAAAAAAGGTTATGCTTTCTTTCCTTTTTTTTCTTTTTGTTTTGTCTTATCGATCCAGTTTTTTTTTTACATTGCTGATCGCCCAATATCAAGGGCCATGCGCCACAACCCAATCCACTCCAGGAAGATTGAAAAAGAAAATGCTTACAGTGCCGGTGATCTGCTGTATATTGAAAAAGACGGTAAACATCGAGACTGTTTCATTTTTTGTTTTGTTTTCCACCCCAGGCTTAGAGTTTACCATCGTGCTCGAGCGAAAGAGAACAGAACGCCGCTGGATGCAATATGGCTGCCCGTCTACCCTGTTGCTGTTATGAGTTGTCTGGCTCGTACGAAAATGGCAGTGTTCTAAGAGTAACTTTGCATCGTTGCATACGCAGTAGGCAGAGACTTGTAAGCTCAAACGCATTGATATATAACAATAACACGATGGTTTGACAACATCTCAAAACATTTACGTGATGCTCTCAACGGCCATCAGGGGAACGCGTTGAAGAGCCGAACCGAAGGCAACGCGCGTGGATCGACCGTCGTCACAATTCGTGCTTTAAGTCACATCAACGTGTCTTATTAGCTAAATTGAGAGCTGCACATAGCAGCTAGACTAGCAAACATATTTATTACACGGGCAAAATGTTACGCAGGTAAATTATCGGTGTGAAATGGCTGCGAGGTGTGCGTATAAGACGTTTACAGAAAAATGTCATCGTGATAAGTCGAGAACATTGAGTCACGCAAATATTGCTGCAGGAATGCATATTTTATACAGAATTACTTCGACAAAATGGCGAGACACGCGTAGTGATTGGACACAGCGAAACGGATCACAGTAAAAATCAGGTAGACGTAGTCAACGCGGACACGGCTGGACAAGTGTCACTTAGGATCAAGTAAGCGATATTAAAGCATGCAGGTCTGAATTCTTGCATTACTTTTGCCACATGGCAAAATTAATGTAATTTCCATCGAATGACATTACAGGGTCGGCAAATCGGCTCGCGACGCTCGTATAGTCACTCGAGGATCGTGAGCTGATTCAGTCCTATAATATCATTTAATAAAATGATATTAACTTCACTGTGTGGCAGGGGTACTAAACTTGGCATTTAAAACCAACTAATCCACTTCTCTCTATGGGCTCAAGCTGCCTTAGAACCGAATGTAACTTAATTTTTTTATTTAACAATACTATTACCTTAATACAGCTAGGATTGTAGTATAGAACGCGGTGAAGGCAATAAAATAACATTAGTATAAATAAACACACAAGCACAAACAACACACTTTCGATATTCGCACATAAGTTTGTTATTCAGCTTCCAGTAAAAACTTGAATGTTACCACGGATATTTACAAATGTCGACGCAATTGCTCACGGATAACGACAAAGAACGAGATTCCCTTCTATCGCAAGATTAAAGCAACCGACTGCAGCATTCTACTCGCGCCCTAAATGACCAACAAAGCCCCTAAATAAATTATTTCTCATCTGTCGATCGTATTCATGCGTCCCGCAATATCCGTCACGAAAACATTTGAACACCAACTCAAAGAACTCTCTCTCCCTGTTGAGGGAAAAAGGTCTATCGATAATCGACCAGTCTCACCGTTGACTAGTGGCCACACATGTCGCTCACATCGCAGCAGGATCGCGAATCCACATGGCGTAGTATCAAGAGAACACAAATGAACAACACACAAGAGCACCGGCAGAAGCGTGGGACGAAAGGCTTAAAGGAGCTGTGCAACGATTTTAAGGTTGAAAGAATTGGCATCTTCTACTTTTGACATTGTTCACCTTGTCACAAAGGACAGAAAACACACCTCCTTCCTTCGAAATGTTGCGATTCCGCCGCGTAATCGCGAGGCGAAAAATTAGAATATTTCCTGACCTGCAGCCGCGAGCGGCGGCCATGAGAAACACGCGGCATGACGTCAATGGGGGTCTTGTAGAAAGATAGCAAGTTGTGCGAATACCTGCTCGATAAAAGGTAGCTTTTCTATAAATCTTGTCGTTCCAACATAAATATAAATACGTCAAAAACCTGGTATCATCGACAAAACTTTTATTATCCGGAGTTTTAGTGGCGCCATCTATCCTAGGTCCACAAAACCGTCAGCTCTATCTGCTACCGCAAACAGCCGCCAGAAGCCGGAGGGGAAGGGGGACAGAGCCGGACAGGTATGGCCACACCGAGATGAGACTTTCCTCCTTTCACCATATTGTTCGCGCTGCGCCCGCCAGCACGTGGTCACGCGGTCGCGAGCGGATGAGTTCTCGCTGCTCACTGATGGCTCCAGAGAGAGCTTCACTGGAACCCCGCGCAACCCCCATTGACGTCACAGCGCACGTGACTCGGAAGATGGTGAAGGAGTTGAGAGGTGCCGAAAACCTCAATCTTTGTCCATTTTTAAAATAAAAACTAGGACATGCAGGCAAAAGCGGTTTTTTGTTCTTTACTTCAGAAAGGTCGAGACACCAACTCCCAAATTATTTAAGCAAAGCACTGAAACTGTTGCGATTCATCGGATCGGAGCATTGGTGATTTTTGATTGATTGAATTTGCCTTTAATAAAAAATAAAAATAAAACGGGTATGACTATTTCTAATTAATTGTTTACTGGCATCGGAGAGAAAGGGGCAAGGAGTGGAGAGGGCAAATATATGTACCGGGAATGTCTGCAGTTGGGTGGAGCAGCGAGTCTAAGATTTCTTCACGGTGCTGCGGTGCGCCTCTTGGATATACTATCAATAGTTTACTTTTCGTCTATATTTGGCCTATTCTTGACACGCATTTAGGCTGCGATCTACTTTGGTGTCTATTTAGACGTCCCTCACTTAATTTTAAATGCTATTGTGACGTCCATGACCGTAATGAAGGAAGCTTCACCGCTAAAAAAACGATCAGTAAAAGACTTATCGAAGGAAGGCTCCAGCTGCAATTTTATCGGATGCAGAGCTTTCCAGCCTTTTGACGGATACAGGAAACTCTCCCTCAAAATTTGTGAAATATATTTGAGAATTGTTTTCCAAAATCTTAATTCGTTGACTGGCGGTACGGTGATGACGTCACCTTCTGCTGTTGATAGAACACAACCTTAAGGCAATGTTCGTTCTGCATATCTCAGAAAAGAAAAGAAAGAAGACTTGCCTATCGCTTTGTCCGTTCTTTGCATTCTACAGAACCGTAGATTCTCCACCTTTGTTCTTAGAAAGTAGTCCAATCTTCTAGGGCCGAACGAGTGCGCCTTTGATTCAGAAATATACGAATACCAACGATTTCAGAAATATATATGAATATCGAAGAAAAATCCGCAGCAGCAAACAGATATAAAAGTTTTAACATAAAAGTTTTGGACATGAATAGACACCGAACTTCTACTCCAGGATAGTGCCGCGAGTAGTAAATTTAAAGGACTGACTAAAAATTCGTAAATCAGTTTGCTTTTTTTGCTTTTTTTTTTTAATGCCGTGGCGTAAATTTTTGTCAATTTCACATAAAACAAGCGATGTCGGAACAAGTGGCCGGTCGGGTCGGGTCACTCACGCTGGACCGGTTGTGCGCTCTCGTGACGGGCGCTCTAATGACCTCTCGAGTCGATCATTCCCAAGGCGCGCACATGCGCTCTCGTGACGTGCGCTCTAATGGCCCGCGCCCTCGTGTCGCGGCGCTCTCCCGTCGTGTGCTCCAGTGTCGCGGCGCTCTGCTGTCGCGGGCTCTCCTCACGGCGCTCTCGTGTCGTGCGCTCTCGTGTCGTACAGCTGGCTTTAGGTCTACCCGCTAGTCATTCGAATCTAATACAAATGTAATCCAATGCCGGCAATTTGATTAGGTGTAACGATTATCGTCCAGGTCTGGCAAAGGGACTATCCGGGTAGAAATTCAGGGAGGGTAAAAAGAGGAGAGCGCGGGGGGACGCCGAAGAGCCGACGCCTGAATGGAACGAGTAGTGGGTAGGCGCAAGGCTAGCTGCATTTTTCTTCCTACTCATTCTTCGAACGCGTTTGAACGCCGAACGCTGTCGTTCGACTTTCGGCGTTCGAACAGGGAGCAGAGACGAAATCAGCTAGCTTTACGTCTGCCCACTTGATCATTCCAGTCAGGGCGCGGCTTTCTCTGGCGTCCAAGCGCCCTCTAATTCCTTTCTCTCCCTCAAGTGCTACCCGCGTAGCGTAAGTAACATAGCCTCCAACACAGATCACGAATGTTCTGATCAAATGTTGCTGCAACGCCCCGACAAAAATCTAGAACGCATTACTCGCTCGCCCCCCCCCCCCCTTTTTTTTGAACTGCAGGAACGACTATGACTGACCATAGCCTTCTCTATATTCACAAAGTCTGGCAGTTCGACAACGGAGCCATAGAGCGCCCGGTCGCAGATTTGGAGCGCAAGGATCTGGTACCACAGAGCATCAAAGAGACATTTCTCGGGGAACCTTGACGTAAGCGCAGAGCGTTTGCAGCGGCAAGGACCCGAAACACACTTGTTCGCTCGGGAGAAGTATGTTTCGGCGTCTCGCCGCAGCGGGGCGCCAGTCACGTGGCTTCTTCGGTCGACCTTTCGTACAGTAAGCTACGCCAAAAATTTCAGCAATCCTTACCGGGATTGATGTATGCGGATGATATCGTACTAATGGCTAACAACAGGATAGATTTGCCGGAATTAATGAGCATCGGTGGTAGGGAAGGAGAGGAATTAGGTTTAGAATTCAGTAGTGAAAAATCAGCAGTCATGATTTTTAACAATGATGAAGTTGAGAGGCTGAAGATACAGAATATTACAGTTGAGAGAGCTAGTAAATACAAGTATCTAGGAGTATGGATATGTGATGGTACAGAATATCTCAGTAAGCATGAAAAGTATATAATAAGTAAGGGCAACAGAAATGCAGCTGTAATGAAAAAATAGAGCACTTTGGAATTACAACAGGTATGAGGTGGTGAGAGAGATTTGGAAAGGGGTCATGGTGCCTGGCTTTACTTTTGGAAACGCAGTGCTATGCATGAAATCCAAAGTGCATGCAAGACTAGAAATAAAACAGCGCGGAGTAGGTAGGCTGGCTTTGGGGGCACATTGCAAAACGCCAAACCAGGGAGTACAAGGAGACATGGGATGGGCGTCATTTGAGGGCAGGGAAGCTGTGAGCAAGATAGAATTTGAGGCTCGGTTGAGGCAAATGGATGGGGAGCAATGGGCACGAAAGGTTTTCAGCTATTTATACATGAGGAGTATAGACACAAAGTGGAGACAGCGCACTAGGAAATTAAGAGGAAAGTTTTTAGGCTATAGTGGAGTTACGGAAGAGCAGGTCTCAGTTAAGAAGAAAGTTAAGGCCACAGAAAGAGATCGGTGGCTAGAGGGAATGCAGACAAAGACGGCTCTGGAAAGCTATAGATTAAACAAAACAGTTATTGCCAAAGAAAGCATTTATGACAATTCTAGGGGAAGCTCATTGTTGTTTGAGGCAAGGACAGGTGTTTTGCGAACCAGAACATACAGAGCGAAGTACCAGGAAATGGATACAGTGTGCGCTGCTTGTGGAGAGGAGGACGAGACGGCTGAGCACTTGATACTCTACTGTAAAGGGCTTCACCCTATGCCTACCGAAGACAACATAGATTTAATAAAGTCATTGGGTTTTAGAGACAGCGAAGGAAAAGTGGATTTCAAGACAGTAGAGATTACCAAGCAAAGATTAAGTGAATGGTGGCAGAAAGCGAGAAAAAACTAGGTATTTTCTTATTAACTGATGGCAAGGGGTTTTTATAGCCTCACTTTCTTTTCAGTGCGGAGTGAATATAGTTTTCACATTTAAATATTCTAAGCTTAAATGGTAAAACAAAATGGCTAGGTGGCGTAAGCTACCGCCCGATCCAAAGGGCTCAGCCGGATTCATCCATCATCCATCCATCCATCCATCCTCTCCATCCGTTGTCTGCCGCTCCACCTTTTCCATTTCGGCGGCCGCTTCTCGTGGCGATCTGCAAGGCTTTGTCAGTATATAGCAGATTTGTGCCTATCTCTAATACTCTACTCAATATATTGTATTTCAAATACTTTTAGAAGTATCTTGGTATCTTGCAAATACTTTTGATCGAGAGTGTTTGCTACTGTATTTTAATTACATTTCTGAGTAACTTGTACTCATTATCTGAAATACATTTTTGACATTGCGCCATTTTCCGAGTTTTCGGTATGAGTTTTTCGGTGTGATGTTTTCGGCACGAGCAAACGGGAACATTCTTTCGAGCAACCAAATCCTGTTGCTAGATCCGATAAGCTACGGTGACTTAGATTGAGCTCGTGAAAACATTGAATTTGTGCCTATTGTGACTGATATTTCATCCCAAAGTTCGTACAATGGAATGTTTTCCCTTCGCCTTCCTAAAGGCGCATTTTTGTTTCCTAGAGTTTCCCCTAAAAGATTCTCAAACAAAAATGGTGGTTTTTTACGGAAGTAAAGATTGCCACACTGAGGCGCAACACAGAACAGGAAACGACCCACGACAACAATGCAGACTTCAGTGTCAAGAAAATATCAAATATAAGAAAATAAGAAGGGGACACAAAAAGAAGACACTTCTTTTTTTGCTTGTTGTTTATTTGAAAACGCTACTGGAAAACATCGATTTCTTTTGTCGTCACTTAGGCATTTATTGTTTTCGCGAACGCTGATTGTAAGCGAACATTGATAAACAGAGAACAGGACAGGAAACAAACTACGAGCAGAATGACCACTCTAAATGCCAACAAAGCGTCCTCCAACTTTGAGTGCCTTTCTGAACGCAGCTACTTGAAGAGTGTGCGACCAGTGCCGTGGCTATTATGTGGGTTCTCTTTGTTATCCACTCACTTATTTCCGTATCCCAAGTTCGTTTATAGTGAGCTCCCCATATAGCGAATATGGATTGTAGTTGAAGGATGCTTCTACGGCGCGCCGCAGGACATGATATTCAGCAATATCACTATAGATGAAGCGACTTCTTTTTTTTTTTCTGTCCCAGAAATGTTTTGTAAGATGCATCAGTGATATCCTGCTCCTTATAGTTGGACTGCGTAAATAGACCTAGGATGTTGTTTTTGTTGTTGTTGTTGCTGTTTTCGTGTTGCGCACTAATAAATTATTCTGGTAAACCAGATTTGCGCAACTCTATAATTGTGTTTGTCACTGACGTCGGTACAAATTATGCAATGCGGAAGTATCTTCATAAGTAATTGAATTACATTCTCCTAAGTATTTCTTGTAATTCTACTCAAGATATCCTTACGGTGAAAGTAACTTGAGCAGTATTTTAAATACTTTATGAGGAAGGTATTTAGTAACTTAAATACTTTTATCGAGTATTTTGGCCAACCCTGGTATATAGGAGGCTACGGACTGACAAATCAGAACCCGATTCTAACTTGTTCTGGTCGCGTTAGACAACCACCTCGGCTACAGTGACTGGCAGTTCGAGAAGCGCGGGTCGGCGCGAGTCCCAATTACAGTCTCGTTATCGCTCCCCCAGCCAATCGAATTGCGGGATTCGACGGGCGAGGCCGCCGAACAACCAATCACGACGCAGGGAGCGTTTTTTGAACACAAGAAACCCCACCCCGCGTTTCCTAAGCTGTCGGTGACTCAGTCTCGTACACGCGACTCGAGAAAATCATTACAATTACGCTCACTTAAGAAAAAAAAAAGTATTTTTAATTAGATTACTCGATTGCTTGAGGGGAGAAAGAAATTGTCCCCTTGTGTGAAAAAAAGGAGCCGTTACTTTTCCGACTACTTCGAATTTTCAAAACGACAGATTTTTCTGCCCGTTTCAAAGAAACGGGTCTTTCGTGCTGGCCATTGTCGGATTAGAATCATGGACTTATAAACTACTTCTTAATCCAGTAATTTTTGTAAACCATTCTTCTGTCGGGGACTTCGTTCGAGCAATGCTCGGTAGTGAACTCGTAGAAACAAAAGGCGCCATTAAAAAGGCGAACAAATACAGTAACGGTCAAAGGTAATTTTTTTGTACTTTCTAAAGTAATCAGATGTGTCTCCTCCGATTACTTCCTGATAAATGTATTCAGTGATTACGAAAATTCCTCCGAAAACTAATTTATTACGAGTAACTTGATTACCCGTAACCACTACCGTACAAGTCTGTAGAGGAGCAACATCCCCGAGTCAGTACAGACACACGAACGATATGTCATCCGGGACGCAGACTTTATTTTTCTGCCTCGTCGTTCGCCGTTCCGTCACCATCAATGAAATTTCATCTTGATTCCGCGTTAATACGAACTGGGTCTCCGGTTTGGTTCTCCGTCCGTCAGTTCAGCCGCGTAGTACGGATCTTTCACGCAGTCCTGAAACAAGAAACACGAGAAAACTTGTTACAAAAGAGACAAAAAAAAACGTTATAACGCCTAGTGAGGTATTTAACTCCAAAAACAACAATTCGGTTTTTTTTTGGTTTTTTTTTTAAGTACGGAATGTTATGGTAGAAAATAAACAGCGATAGTAAACCACAATAAAACGACAAGCGTCGTGATTATGCACTTATGACACTGTTTGATTGGTTCTATCCTATCGTAGCGTCGGCTGCGTTCAAACTCTATATGAAAGTTTTTTGTTTGTTGCTTTTTTGTTTGGGGGAGTTTATTTTAAGAGATATATACATACCTCGGCTATCCAGGCAATGAAACAGAAATACATTTTGGGAGTTCCATGGTTTTAAAATAAAATCCAAAAACATCCATCTACTTCGGATGGACGAACTGAAAGATTCTCGTAACCTAAAATGTCTCGTCACGTAAATTCCTGTCTTTTTATTTATTATTTTTTATTTTCGATACGTGTTTTATTGGGGCGTAAAAATATCTTGAAAATATTTTGTGTCCGTTTTTTGCATGAATATTAACCTATTCATACAAAAAACATGAAACAAATCGTAGAAATTACGCTCAGAAACACGATGAAGTTTGTACTTTTAGAGTTTTCTCTCGTGGACAAAGTTACATTTTGCTAATTCGCCTAGAGGGCGCCATTTGCGACACATTTCATTTGGAGGTCAATTTATTTTTCGCTAATCTTCTCTACCTTGGGAATTTTCTCTAAATCATATCATCTTTGTTACCGATAACTGACATAAAGATATTGTAATTGTTGAATCTGTGTATGTCGAGGCCTTCAATTGATATACGTATATAATTGACGCCCTAACGTTGATTTCAGGAAAAGCTATCATCAATAACAACATGTAAATTATTGTCAAAAGCTAGGCTCTTTTTGCGAAAAAAATTAATGTAAAAGAAAACATATATCTGTGGCTATTTGGCTTTTCTATAGTGGTTTAAAATACGGTATACAACGGTTCCCTTTTGTGCAAAATATATTAGTCTTGAAAACTCCTTCGCTCAAATTTCTATATACGTCCTCGGAGCCTAGAACCGGAACGTCTAAGCTGAGAACCTCAAAAGCGACGTTGAGAGCCGAAAACGCGAAGCTGAGAACCGCAAAAGCGAAGCTGAGAACCTGATAAGCGTAGCCGGGAGCCTGAAAAGCGAAGCTGAGAACTGAAAAAGACGAACCGGAAAAGAAGCTGAAAAACGCAAAAGCCAAGCTGAAAAACACAAAAGCGATGCTGAGAACCGCAAATGCGGTTCTCAGCTTCGTTCTTTAAGTTTTGAGTCGTGGCCCTTCTTTTCTGCACGCTTTGATATTGCATTTTCCAATTACGATTTCACTAACTAATGACTTGCCCAGTCAAAATCAATACTGTTAATCTACTAATATTTTAATATTAGATAGATCGTAACTTAGTTCAATTGCAGTGTTCTTTTCGTGAGTTTGTTGGCAAATTCACATAGATTTGCATCGCTCTATTTGCAAGCATCTGCGCTACGTGTTCAACTACCTAAAGCTCTGCTGTGAGCAGTGATACGAACTTCCTGTGTCGCTTCAAAGGAAGGACGGAATGCCCTTGCGTCTTTCGCTGCATGGCCTTGGGAAGTTGTTCGAGCGTTGAAAACTAAACGTTTGACTCTAAATTGGCCACAACTTAACAAAGAGTGACTCGAAATTAAGCTAAATGTAAAAACTAAATATGAGAAATGGTCTGTCCCCATTTTTTTTTTGTCTCTTCTACGATTTTTTTTTACCCCAGTGTGAGGGTTTATTATTATGTTCATTTACTTAAACAGAAGGTTAGGGCGCGAACGAGCTAGTGGTAGTTGAACATAGTAAAAACACTCCGAGACTGGGATAAACAAAGGACTAACAAACGTAGAGGTCTCAAACACAGCTGTATTTAATTGACAAAAGTTGGTGTTTATATAGCCTTCAAGAACCCGTACAAACATTAAAGTACCGAAGGAACGAAAGATCTCCACAGAAACACAAAAGGGCCGTGACCAGAGATAGGAGACGCGAAACATACAGAAAACAAAATCATCTCTTCCAGAACTCTCTTCCTACGTGAAAACGCACACAAAACGAAAATAAAAATATTAAAGCAAGACTTTAAAGGTTAAACGTGCAACCTTGTTTTCTGCAGGGAAAATAATCCTCTTAGCTGTGAGGGAGCTAAGTTGGGGGGCAACGTAAACATCGGAGATGAAATAGTAAAGAAGGAAGCGGGCAAAGGTGGAAAGCGCGAAATGTACGTTAGCTGAAAGATAGGGGTGCCTCTCGTTTAACAAAGCACCCGAACAGTGTTTTGTCACGTCCTTTCTTTTTACCAGCCTCGGGGTATTTTTACTGTGTTCGTTCACTTCTTTTTTATTTATTACGATTCAGTAAATCAAAATGGTCATTTCCAATCTATTCATTACAGCTTCTTTGCCAATTTACTAAAAAATACTTTTTTAAATGCTTAATTTGTAAACGGGGAGTCTAGCATCAGCGTTTTAGTTGCTCTGAAAGGGGGTGTATGCGTGCCATATTTACTTCATAAATTAATTGTGTAACAATTTTTTTTAGTAGGAGCGGCTGTATTTGTTTATTTTTAGCTGCTTGTGCGCGCCTTGCGCAGAAGAGGAGGAGAGGAGAGAGAAAAACTAGTGGAAAGTGACATCATCGGCGGTTTCAGATCAATAATTGTGTTTGTGGGGATATTTATATAGCGTGTAGTTGGTCAGCCATTTTAAGTTGCGACGAGTCACTCGCTGTAGATGAGTAATTTAGCCAGTGCGGTACAACCGCTAGCCTGGGGCTTTAACGTGCACCACGCAGTAGTGATACACGACCGCACGCCGGTACGATGCTCATCCAGATCGAAACTGGCAGGGTGGGGATTGAGCCCAGGATCCCTGGGTTCTGCAGCGCGAGCTTTCGCTCCACGTGCTCCGAGCTGGTGTGCGCTAACCCGCTCGGCCACCGATCCCCGCGGTTTCAGATCATCCGCCGCTGGTAGCGTCTTCCATTGGGTCTGTTCGATTGGGCCATAAAGTTCTGAACTGAGTTCTGTCCGAGTTCGGAGGAGAGCAGGAGACGTGCAACGGCGGCGCATAGTCACCACCTAAGGACTGGCGCTGTGATCGGCTTTCGGAGAAGAAGCGCAGGGTCTGCATCTCTTGGTTCTTGTTTCTCCACGCCACGCCGTACGTTACTTTAAATTATTCGCGGTTTGATGAACTCTCTCGCGTTGTCTTTATTTTTAAAGTATAGAAACATAACTTTTGTTGCGAATATTTTCTTAGTCGAGTGTACTAAACACGTTTTCAGCACGAAGTGCGTTTCTATCTGCATTTTACACAGTTACCGATCGTTTCATATCGTTTCCATAACCATTGGTGTCCTTCGACAGCGTATTTCACGACAGAATTTACGCTCATTTAGCAATAGTAAATAAATTCTGAGTCTCTAGAGCAGTGGTTCTCAAATGGGGGTCCGCGGACCATTTGGGGTCTGCGAAGGCATTCTAGGGGTCCGCGAAGCCCTGCCTCATCAGTCAAGCCCGGCAGTAAAGTTGTCTTTTATCCGATTGAGAAGAAGCCCCTTAGTAATATTCACGTATTAATATAAGTAATATTCACATATTAATATTATTAATATAATACAAAAGATGACAAACCACCATATCTACACGGATACAAGTGTGAAAGTGTGTGCCGAGAAAAACAAAAGGGGTGGCAGTATAGCTATCTACCTCAAAGATAACTTGCGGTACCGGGTTATGGACAATCTAACAGAATAAATGAAGATACAGAAAAGCTTACTTATTTGAAGTCTCGAACACCATAGTTGGTGCTTTGTACAGGCCCCCGTCTGGCAATGCGTATGAGTTTATGGATGTTATTGAAACTACGCTGTGTTTTCTGGGATCTGTATCCGCCTTATTTATAATACTCGGGGACATAAATATTAATACGCTATCGGACGATCACCACGCGAGAGAATTCCGAGACGTCATTCACCAGTACGCATGTAGCAATATAATAACAGCACCAACCAGAGTCACTCCAGACCATGGTGTAAGATAGACAGGTGTGGAAACGAGAGCCAAATGAGCGACCTGATTGTTGTCCCCTCATGGCTCTCTCTTTTTCTGTGGCGCCATCTATGTGGAGCACCGCGAACTCTCACTCCGGGTGGGCGACCGGTGGCGACCGGCTAAACTGACGGAGATGGTTTCTCGTGGACTTTCAATGGAGGACTGTCGTGCTCTCGGTTTATTTTGCGCACTCTCCTATAAAGGCCCATGCAAATCCGATTCCATTTTTTCTCCTTGCCACAGCGCCATCTGTCGCAAATCAGGGGTACCCGCAAGAAGACGAGTACACAATCCGGTCACGGCGCTGCGGTAGGCTTCTATGGGCCGTTTCCCCACCTGTCTATCTTACGCCCTGCTCCAGACACTGCAACATCCTTTGAGACCTGCCTCACAAACGTAGATATAAATCATGTTACGGCCGATGCTACTTTATACGATATTAGTGACCATCTACCCATATTCTGCCTAAGCTCTTTTACAAATTGGAAACAAAATCGTGGTATGGAAAAGTTTTGGTACCGCATAATAAACGAAGAAACGCTTAGCACTTTCGGCTGCCTAATAGAGCGGGAAAGTTGGGTCGACGTTTATAGAGAATGCAATCCTACAGTTGCCTACAGAAGCTTCTTGACGAAATTCAAACACTGTTATGATGCTGCTTTTCCTCTCCGGGAAAGTAAGGCCTAGAAAAATTAGAAAATCGTGGATAACTGGCAAACTGTATAAAAGAATACGAAAAAAACTGCATGTATCATGCTTTATAAAAAATCGTGATCCCGCTCTATTGGATGACTTCGAAAAAGTTTAGAAACAAATTGAACTCCGACTTGAAAAAAGGCAAAGTGTGAATTTTATCAAAATAAATTTCTGCATATTCACAATGACCACAAGAAAAAGTGGGAGACGATTAACTGTCTAACGAGCAGGAAGCAAACACGCAGCAGCGTGAAGGAAATGTTGATAAATAACAAAAGTGTTGTCGGTACAGAACTCGATGACGAAATGAATCGGCATTTTACTAGCATAGGCACCTGCACGGGAAAAAATGCAAGCTCAGATAACTGCTGGCAGGAAATCAAATGGAATCTATCATTAGAAAACAAAGTATAAAACATAGAGAGGACGAAACGCAGACGAGTGTTTCGTCCTCTCTATGTTTTATACTTTCTGTTTTCTAGTATATCTTACCAACACGCTCGTTAAGAATTTAATCTATCATGCTTTTTCCAATGACACCAACTGAGATTGACAATAGGCAGTCTCAAAAATGATATTGCAGCTGGTGACTATGAAATAAAAGTGCTACCAATTAAGTACACCGCGAACATAATAGGTACTATATTACCCACACGATAAATATGATGCTTGAATGTGGTAATTTTCCTGAAGAATTAAAAATCGCAAAAGTAACTCCTGTCTACAAGGGTGGCGGAGAGACCTCCATTAATAATTATAGGCTCATTTCAGTACTCCCGGTCCAAGCCTTAATCTCTGCCCCCACACGGAACTTCCCGCGAAACAAAATAAAGAATAAAAAATCATTATTA
>JAZHYW010059952.1:0-23868 GCA_037355805.1 Ixodes ricinus | reverse complement strand
ATTTTTGATATTTAGAAAACTATGCAGCCCTCTTCAGTATCATATAGGAAGACCCCATGTCAAATATTACGATCTAATTCCGTCTATATATTTAATAAACTGGCGAGCAAACTTTCAAACGAGCGAAGTCGCCGAAATCTGCCAACTCTAGCGTGCGACGTGAGGCGCAATCGTCAGCGCAGTCAATGCGACGGAGTGGAGCGGCCAACGTTGAACCACTACGCCAGAGGCATGACTACGTCATTCTCACGTTTTGGTTGTTTTTACTTCTCAGAGCGAAATTGAACGATGACGTCATGAGTTTCTCCTCCCGGTGTTGGCTCTACGGCGTCCACGTGATCACCGTAACGCGGATGCGCTAGTTTGCGCTGCCCTGCGCGTTTATCGCATGTCCGGTTTCTCCGCTCCCCCTCTCCTCTTCGTGTTCTCCCCTTCCCCCTCTCCCCGGGCCATCACCGTCCACGCCATGCGAAGCGACCTGCCCGCGTCGCGTGTCCTGTACCTCGCCCCCACGAACGTCACAAGACCACGTGGTTCGACGTGACGTGGCCATGACTTTGAGGACACGAGACCAATGTTACCTGACGCAACCGAAGTTTCGGTTTCGGTATCAGCTGATGTTTAAATTAGGATTACACAAATAATATTCAACATTTCGCGAATCCGAAGACGTAGAGCTGTTGAGTAGTACTTTGTGAAATGGAATCACATGTAAGCCTAAATTTTCCGGAATTGAGCGGAGTTGCCCTTTAAAAGAAAAAGTCAGAACCACGCTAAACTTAAAAGAAAGCAATAATTTGAAAAAAGTGATTTCGCAAAATAAGTATTACTGTAGGAGCTCTCGTGACACTCGCAAGTCGAAGGATGGCCATTACAAGAACTTCCACCTTCTGCCACTCGCAAATCTTTCACAATCAGTCAGAAGGGCGTCGGGCAACAAGCAGAACACAAATAGCACCAAGGCCTAGGCACGGTCTCATCGGTTTCTGTGCAGCTGCGTCGAGCGTCGAGGTTTCGTGCGTGAAAAAGACTATAAAAGTTTGGTTCCGACACTTTGGCGTGCTTGGCTAGCTCCGCAAAACTTCCTCATTTCTGATGGAAGTTTTACTTCAGGGAGAAACTTCCAGCACCCTCACCAAACCAATGGTGAACCACACAGAGAGGCCAATCAATCTAAGCGGGCCAATGAGAATAAACTTACCGTGTTTTTCAGAACTGCCTGAGCTGCTTCCGCACTGTCAAATATGACGAAACCGCAATTCTGGCAAAAAAAGAAACAAATAGGTTAACGTTGCTCGAATTTACAAGTGGAGTTCCAGAAATTCAAGGCATAGCACAACAAAATTCTTTCTTCTTGTTACAGCTCATGCGACACTAAAGTGAACTACACTCCGTTTCACCACACGACGGACCACAACAGACGCTACGAGCCGCCAGAGCTATTTCGTAGCCAGGAGCGTGTGAAGTGGCGTGGTTAGGTGGAACTAAAACACTGAGCTTGGAGTCACGTGGTCCGAGTGAAGCGCCGCATTAGCCATCGTGGCGCGTACCATCCGCTGCGGTTCATCTTAACGCTGGGGTGCACAACATGCGGCCCGCGGGCATCGTCTGAGCGGCCCGTGGACATGACACTGTGCAATTTGTTCAAGACGGCAACCAGATATTGAAAACCTGTCTGCTAGATATTGAAAACCCACGCAGTTCCCAATAAACTTGGTTTTAACCCGCGTCATTGAGTTGTGCACCCCCGATCCTAAAGGGCAATTCTGCTTCATTTTTTGTTCTTGAAAAAACAATACAGTCCTCTTCAGCAGGTGTTCTCAAACTTTTGGTCTCGGGGAACCCCAGCAACCTTTAAAAGAGTGCCAAGGAACTCTCACCTCGAAGAGGTATTTCAACCGAACAAACACAAACGCCTTGTCCACCCACCGGCACGGTCTTCCCTCCAGAGGTCATCTTGCTGCTGGGCTTGGGGTTGATGCGGAACTCGAGGACGCGGCCAAACTCCTCAAAGCGCTCTCGCACTTGGTCCTCCGTGATCGAGTGGGGCAGGTTGCCCACGAAGACCTGCTGCACGTCCGGGTACTGGGGCTTGGCCCCACCCCCCGGCCTTGGACCCACAGACCCCAGGGAGCCCACCGAGTCGTCCCCGCCCCGAGGGGCGGCCCGTCCCCCTTGGAGCAGAGGACACCTCCTGCGTAGAGCACACGAGACACCTTTCGCAACCAAAACAATGGATGCGACAAGCGCCTCGTTACCGTTCAATGTACCTAGCGGGAGAGAAATGCAGTCTTCAGTCCTAGCCCAAAGACTTGCAGCGGATGCCTCAGAGGTGTACTTGGCATTCTGCCATCCCCATAGTCAATGAGTCGTTGAGTATGTGGTAAAAGCTCCGCCAGGTGTTATTATGGGCATAGAAGTCGCACTGAAAACGGTTTCGTAGTTTTGGGAGACAAAATTGAAAGCGCAATTTATGCCTTACCCTAGATATCTGAAAGTGACAGACTTGCTAATAGAAGTCCTCGGACGCTTTAACACACTCTTAAGTGCATTTGAGCACCTATACCCACAAACAGCTCAAGAAATGCGGGAAGTGGCCCTGTCCGTGCTTACGTTTCGTATGCCCGCAATTTATGCTAGTGATGGACCGAATCTGCTGAACTTATGATTTGGCGAAGTTCGGCAAATGTCTCCACAAGCGCAAGAACGCGACAGGGCCATGGATTGCAAATAGACGCCGTGCGGTTACCATCGTGCAGTATAGTACAACCAGCAGTTACGGCGAGGTGTGGAATAGAAAAAATGGTAACTGTGCGTTTGTCCACGGTCCACTGCGTAAAAAAGTTATGCGCCACATTCTGGATAACCTGATTTTCATTTGACCTTTCCACTGATGCAACGAGGTAGTTGAAACATTGACTGACAATTACTTTAGAGCACTCCTCGCAATTATAACAATCCTGTTTTCGGCTCACAAGTAGTTTGTGGCAAAATAAAATAATATTGCTTTTTAATTAGTGTTATTTTGCGGTTTTCATGTATCTGCATAAAACTAAACACAGAACTATCATGCTCGGCATTGCACATCCGACACTCCTCACTCCTCCCATCTTCCTAAATGTCAGTGTGTGTCCTAACATTGAAGGTTAAAAACGAGACGTTGCGAATATTGGACACACACTTTCATGCAAAGCTGACAACAAGAGACTCAAATCGAAAAGTATGCATATTTACAATCCTGGTAAAGGCTCAGGAACCGTTGCATTTGTTTTCACACATGAAACGGTAACACCCAGAGAAAGTAAGAACACAGTGTTATTGCATTTACCGTATTAACTCGTGTAAGGGCCGCACTATTTCTTCCCGATTTGAAAGCAAATTTTCAAAATGCGGCCCATACACTGATTAAAAAAAATTACACCATCTTCCCGAGGGGAACTATGGGGTGACGCGGAGCATCGTGTTGGTTCCGAGGAAAGAGTCAGCTGCGTGCTTACGTCGAGAGATGGCGCCACCGACTGCCCTAGCGTTACCCCCTACGCGAGCCTTCGTCGCGGCAGAAAAACTTGGAACGCTCGCCGTTTATTTTTTTTCACACTTGAAGGAGAGGAGACTAGAGGAGGAGAGTTGCACGTGCGTGCGCGGTGAGTACAAGCCAACGCACGCACAGTGCACGCAGCTGGTAGAGAGAGAGAGCGGAGAGAGTATTTGGTAACGCGCAGCTGTTGGAGAGAGGGAAGGAGGAGAGTTGCGCGTGCGTAGTGCGAGTGCGGACTACGACGCCGCGGGACATAGACCCGAGCAAGAGATGCTCCGCATCTAAAATATCTGTATCCAGATTCCTAAATGAACGTACATGCACGCACTCGACTGCACTGGTTGGAAACGCCTTCACTCCAGAATCCGGACTCAATCGTTAGTCGGATTTAATTAGTTTACATACTGCGCAATACGCTTTTTTTTTTTTTCGCCGTACTTGATAGCATGCACGGCAACTTTCGGCTCGAATACCGTACGACTGCTGAAGTGGTACTTGCTCATAGCTCAGATTGCACGAAAAGGCAGACAAATCACAACGCTTTGACACGAATCGAAGAACAAAAGGAAACCTCCCTAGAGCGTACAGTGGCGCTCGGAAACCTGAGCGCACGCGCGAGCCGAGCCCGCTGAATCTTGATTCCTCGCGCTTGCCACGGAACCTGACATATCCTTTATCTTTTCTCAATGCCTAGACGCAACATAAATGCATCCCGACAGTGCGGCCAACCACGATCGAGGTCGACAGCCATTATGTCATACGGCGATACGGATGAGTGGAGAGCAAATATCAAGGATGCGGACACGTACTGCTACGTGCTCGGGCGGTGGCTAGCACCACCTAGCGATATATATTCATAGAAACATGGCATTACAGTCGGCGCCCCTCAAAAACAAGGGGCTGTGGCACATACAAATAATTTCTGTAATTTCTTTTTTTGCAATACTTTGTTTTAATACGGGGGTGCGGCCTTTACACGGGTGCGGCCCTTACATGCGATTATACGGTATGTTAAAAATGTACACACACTTGAAGGTTTGTGCTGACGACGCCTCAAGGCCGAAACCCTGTGTATCGTGATTCGTGACTGACCGCTACTACCCAACTTCGTCACGGCACTTCTGCAAGTCACTAAAATTGCCAGTGAACATACAAAAACGACCCCAATACAATTATCTCGTAGAATATCACCTTATTTGGTATTACCTCTGTCAATGTGCATTAGATGTGTCGTAAGTAAAGAAAAAAAACCTAAAACCTTTTTTCACCAGAAAATCTAAAGATCAACGTTAAGTCTGGTAACAATGTATTTTTGCCGAATCTTTAGAAAAGTTTGACAAAAGTTTGGCCCATTACTAGTTTTTGCACAATGATTCGTTATTTGGCGTTCTTATCGGCTTCATCACAATCTCATTGGCTGCAGATCGATAAGGTGCTTGGAACTTCCCAAGCTCTCGGTGACTATTGTCAAGCAGCAAACCTAGACCAATCTGACTTCCTCAGCCAACCACGTCAACAATTTGAGCTAACTCGGGCAAACATTGCAGAAACAATAGCTTATATCAGACACTTTACAAAATTTCGAAATGATGCATAGGTTTTGTGTGGCTGCCAATGCGGTGGAACCCACTTATAAGGATACTGAGAAAACCCGAAATTTTAATCGTTTATAACCGATTATCGTATCTGGACTAGTAACTGATCCTTTCCAGTCTAGAACTGATCGTTATAAGCAGTACATCGTTACATGTGGTATTGTTATAAGTGGGTTGCACTATAGTTGATTATGCACTGCAAGCACGCATTGGACATAAACGCTTCGTTAGCATCTCGGAGTGTACTCTGACCAAAACACATCCCACACAAGTGCCCAGTCAGCGTTTGACGCATACTCCGAACTAGTCTGAACCAACCAATGGTGGCTGCGCGTAATCTATGCATCGTTTCACAATTTCGGAAAGAGTCTATACAGGGACATTCGAGGAAAACGCACCCGGTCCGGACGCCGGGCATCAGAGGGGCCATTGGTCGTGTCTGCGGACGAGACTGCTGTGGGCGAGGTCCACGTCGGTCTCCACCCTCGGTGGGAGGGGTTCCCCGCCAAAGCGGCCGGAGGGTGTCGAGGGGCGTGGCTGGTCGCGGGGCGTGACTGGTCGGAGCTCCTCCCCCAAAGGGGGCCGGTGTCAGGCAGGTGAAGCCGGTAGAGGATAGGGGCGTCTGGTTCTTGCTCACCATGTTGGCGTACGTCTTGGTCTCTACAGGCGCTGCAGCAGAGAATGGCCAATGTGACCTCGCAATGCTGGCTTTCAACGCGCAGAAAGCACCCGGTACAGATTTTGATTACAACAAAGCGGAAAAGTAAAATTTCAGACAGCCATACTTGCTCAAATTGAAGCATAGCTTGTTGCAGACAGCGCTGCGTGTTCCTGCATTTACCCACATGTGCAACCACATTGACTTTCTGAGCCATGTAATGCATATAATGGGAAACGACTCTTTGCAGCTGTTTACAATAGTTTATCCTATGCCGACACCAGCAGCTTCAATGCACTCAGGCTCACTCGAGAGACCTAAAACTCACTGCTACTACGGTATTCAAACTATTTACAAGCAGTTTCAACTTCTTCCATGTTGGAAAGCGTTCAATTGTACACTGTGAAAACAAAATACTAGCCATCTTACTTTCCCCGGTGTATACATCTTGTAATACGGGTCCCTCACTTTTGAGTTCTGTATTTTACAATACTTGGGAAGTGAAGAATCGAGATTTAAATTTCCAACCAAAATTCAGGGAGCAAACAGGTTTCTCAGTTACAGTTCGATGACCCTGAAGATTTTTAGCCACAGATAGGCAAAAATCTGTACTAAACTACATGCAAAAATTGCTTCCACAACCCTATCCCATGCACTATCAGAAAATCCCGAGAGATAGCCCACCTAACATCAAGAGCAAATCCGGTGAAAATATGGAGTGGCTAACTGTGTACAATCAAGAAAAGTTTAAAAAAATTGCTATTTCTAGGTTGTGTCCCTTTGAAGCTTGTTGGAACGAGAATACAGCGCAAACGAACGACGGACCAGTAGAAGAGTACCGTGAAAACCCGCGAATAATACAAAACATAATTTGAGGACCACGGAAAAAAAAATTTATCTGCGTATAATACTGAAACAAAAACAGGACTACGAAAATATTCCATGTGAAGTACGACCCTGGAGGTCTTAAGAAAAACGTTTATTTGCGTCATAATTGAACCTTAATTACTGTCATCATGTCCGTCAGACTCCTTGTCCGACGCCTCCTCCCAAAGGCAGTAGTCTTCAGTGCCGTCAAGCGCATTTGAAATCCCACACTTGAAAGAACGAGCGACGCAGCGAGCGCCGGAGCAGTGAATCCGCGGCGCGGCGCATAAAGAGAGTAACCCAATGTCGGCTCGCCAAAGTTCTCATGCAGCAGCTCGGTGTTTACGGCGAGGTGTCGTTCACGTTGCTCTTTTACAAAGTTAGGGCGAAGTGCCATTCACGTTGCTCTTTTACAAAGTCGCCCAGACTTGGCGCCGACGTCGGCGAACACGCCATTCTTCAGGCTCCTAAAGCTTCCTCTCGCTTCCGTTGCACGCAAAACAGAGCTTGCTTTTGTCGTCTCCATCCGCGGAAGCTGCCCTCATTTACGGCGAATTGTCGTCCGGTCCGGCTGCCCTGTTGCCGATGCCTTCCGCTACCAAAAGGGACTTTTCTTTGAAGGCGGCCGATTATCGTTTTCGCGTTGACGCCATTGCCGAGCCTGACTGTGGACGGATGGTGGCGCTCGGACATTATGATTTTAATGATGATGATAGCTGTTTTGAGCGCCTTATTGTTTCGAAACCGAAACTACGCTCAAACACCGTTAGATCGCGCCTCATCGAAGCTGAAAATTGTTAGGACCCGCATATAATACGAGCCGCGAATTTTACATAGCAAAATTTGAAAAAAAAAAACAACCTCGTATTAGATTCGGATTTTTACGGTATACACAACACTACTATTACTAGTAGTGGGCTATCTTTCGGTGTTTAAAAGAATATAGCCAATCAAGCCAAAATAGGAGTGGAGCTATCTTTCGGGTGGGGCATCTCTCGGATTTTACGGTAGTCAATTTCAAATGTCAGTTTTTTTTTCTTGTTTTTTTCTTAATTGTTTACACTATAGTGTTTTGCTTTGCTTGTTTTTAAGGGGACATACTCCAGGGAAAAACTTTTTTTAATATTTGGGATAGCTTAAGGAAAATTTCTCATAGGGTTGGCCACCTCTTTTCAAGTCTTGCATTAGTTTCGACATTGCTGCTTTTGGTTATGATCTGCATGCAGTACATATAGACGCTTTACACACGCGCCAGATTGAGCCGCCATAGCCGACCTTCTCTTGTCTTACCGAGATGCCAAGCCACTGAAACGGACGTTTCCGAGCCTCCACACAGGCCTGTGCTGGGGAGAAGGACGTAGTAGCCCCCAAAGTGGCAATAACATAACCTGCCCTGCTGTGGTAAGAATGAAGTGCAGCGAACGGAATAAGAGGAAACAAAAACTGAAGGGCGGTTATGGCGGCGCCCATGCACAGCTGCTGTAAAGCGTCTATATGAAAGAAACTGCATCCTTGTGCACTCGTGGGGCATTGAAACAAGTATGGAACAGCATTGTAAAATAGGCCGATTTGTTCTCTGGGAGCCACTGATTGCAAGCAACAAGAATAACGTGTGTGAAATCTCTATTTAAAAAAAAACTGGAGATCACGAAAATGCCATGTTCAAAGGGCAGACAAATTTCTTTTGCAACTTGTATAGCTATAGTGACACACATAGTAACAGAACCTTGACAGTTGCATTCTACACACCCCAGAGCATAAGCTTGCCAAATTTGGTTGGGATGGGACTAGGTGAAGTACAAAAATTCTTGCGCACAAACTTTGGAGATGACTCAAAACAACCAATGGAGAAAAACATTTGAATGTTGTCATGGATACGCACTAGTAAAATAGCAGCCTAGTTGACATGAAATTTGACCACAATGCATGGCAGGGCTTTGCAAGATGGCACAAAGTGTAGAACTGTCCCGCGCCATATGTGGCTCCTTCACAGTCCATGCAACCACTGCCTTGACGTTCACGGCGTAAATGCCCCAAGAGCTGCCGTTTACTCTGTCGCCACGAGGCTCCCCACTGACGTTCTCGGCCACAGAGGCACGCCTCGAATAGATAGACAAAAGGGAGTTTTAGAATAACGTACGCAATTTTAGCGCACGCTAGCGCTAAATTTAGCGCTTGTATTAGCACGTGCGACGCAAGAGAGTTTTAGAATAGCGTTTCTCCGTCACAACGCAAAAGCCCAAGCCTCTCGCGCTTGCAACGCCACCAAGATACAGCAACAATTTTTATTTCACACACGAAATGCTGTAACTTTAGAAAAAAAACAAGTTTTTCGGTCCAGGGTAGCATTTTAAACATGAGAATGCGACGCGAGCGGTTGACCAGTCGTGTCCGCTTGCGTCGCCTCGGCAAGAGAGGTCTCGTGTACTGACCTTCGCACATCGTACCTTCGCCAAAAAATGTTCGCGCGTCGCGACTCGCAAGGATCAAGTTGCTGGTGATTGTTGCCAAACCGAGTACAATGTCGTCCCGTATTGAAAATTGCAGTCGCGAGGATGCCGCCGACGTCGCACTCACGCACGCCGCCAAAGCAGCCGCCGCCATCCTGCAAGCCGCCATTTTTTTTACTCTGCTCGTCTTGGCTTTAGCCAAATTGTCATCACGAATCCTCCTTGAAGAAGCGCAAAGACTCTTTGCGTACGCACGCTATTTCCGAGAAATAGCGCACGCTAAAATTGCGCACGCAAAGCGCAAAACCTGGTTTGCGTTCAGAGCATGCGCAGTGGCGACGACGCTATTCTTTGCGTGCGCTATTCTAAAACTCCCTAAAAGCATGAATATAGGGCACTCATCTTTCTGGCAGCACAGCTCCAGAAAAGATGTCAGTCCCTTTCGCTTAGCGGCAGATTCCTGGACGGCGAGTTCGCACTTTCCGCAAGTCGAATATGCTTCGCCCCTGACGAGAGCTTTCATCGCACCAATCTCGCAGGTCACAGTACTTGCACGCTCATCTCCTGCTCTC
Organism: Ixodes ricinus; assembly: GCA_037355805.1. Taxonomy (NCBI): domain Eukaryota; kingdom Metazoa; phylum Arthropoda; class Arachnida; order Ixodida; family Ixodidae; genus Ixodes; species Ixodes ricinus. Next base: position 14,188 of record JAZHYW010059952.1, on the reverse strand, counting down.
TTTCCGTTTTTAAACATGATCTTTCTCGATGTACTGACGAACTAGCAAAAGTCTATGATGAAACTCGAGCGATTACTCGGAAGCGTCGCGCGGACCAAGGTTAGGGCTAGCTGCCGCCGATGAACTTTTCTTCTTTGATGCTTTCCGCTTGCCCTTTTGGCGACTTCCTTTGAACTTGTGTGTCGTCCGAAATTTCTTAGCTCAAAAGTCGCGTTCGCGGCCGATGTCCATCACAAAGAAAGCAGAATGGTTGACCAAGTCATTTGTTCTGGTTTCACGAGCCGTGCGACGTTAGAACAGCATGCAAGCTTCACCGCACAGCATGTTGCTCTCGGCCAATGGCGATTTAAAAGGCCAGTGGCGACGCGTTAGCAGTGGGAAAAAAAATTATTTCTAATTATTTGCAACCAAAATATGAACCTATCGACAACAGTTTCGGAGTGAAAACAACTAGGCCTACACGCCAAAATAACGGGATGGCGGGTGACGCTGTTATCCAAAAAATCCCGCGCTCGAAAATGGCTTATGGTGAATTCCGCTCGCAAATCTCGAGCGCTCCAAAGCGCTCCATTTTGAGCGCGCATATTCCGCTCGCAGATCTGGCTCGACTTGGTCATCTTTCGCTCGTAGATCTCGGGCAGCTACCGCCCCGTGGAGCGCCTCCAACTCCGCCAAACTTGATCTGCGGGATTCGAGAGATCTACCCGGAACTTGACAGAGCGCCACAGAGCTCGCTACGTCATTTCCCCTCCCAGGACGGTGGCGCATGCGCAACGCGGCGTTGCCGGCGACCGGCCGCGCTTCCTCGCCGTCGACGAAGGGACGGGGGACGGTGCCGAGTCGGTCGAGATGGGTCTTCTTGGATGCGTCGGTTGTTTACGCGGATTGTGACGGCTCGGACGCTTCTACCTCGCGCTAAAAGCCGGGACAGGAGCGTGACAAATCGGAAGTGCTGACATCTGTAATCGTGAAAGGAAGAACGAGAAAAAGAACGGCAGAAGATCGGAAGGAGGCCGACGCAAGGTTAGGCCTGTTCATTTTGCCGCCACTGATTGTTTACTTTTTTTACGCTGCATGCCGCCGACGTTTCTCGCGCAATAAAGCAAGAACAGATTAGGCAACAACTGTGCCAGTGATGGCTTGTTACCTCTGTGTTTATTAAAGTCGTAGCAGCAATTTGAACTCCACCGATGGCAATCGCTGTGCGTGCCCCGCCGCTTCGAGGCGGCCGAAAGGTATGTGACGGTGCCGAATGCGGACGTCTTCCTCGTTATTTGTGACATGGGCTCCGTGGAGTGGATATTTTCACCCGTCCTGTGTCGTGTGGTATTTCTGCAGCTAAGCAATGACAGTTGTCACTGGTCGTCGGAAAGATCAGTCGGCTAAGCGTTGGGGGCTCGTCTGGTTCGAGCAGCGGCCATCTTGAACGGCCGAGGGGGAGCAGTGGGAGCGGGGAGGGGTCGCTCCAAAAAGGCGAGTTCATCTTCCGCTCGTCGATTCGGAGTGTGTCCCACGGAGCGGAATTTTGCCTCCCTCGCGGATTTTAGAAAGCGCTCCAGATCTACGAGTGGAATTCACCATTAGATTTGCGCCGTTTTCCATCGCGAGAAGGGCTTCAAACTCATATCAGACTTATTTCACGGGGATATCATGGTCTTGACTTTATACGCGAAAGACGAAGGTTCAAAGATATAACATTAAAAATGCAAAATCACTTTCTTACCAAAAGAGAAATCTCAGTATTTCGACTTGCATCTTTCCTTAAACTTTACCAACCCAAGATACTTCATAATGCATATCCTTCGGATACCTGGCAGTCGCTTGCACAATCTGACACGAGCGAGCAGAAGCACGGAAGACGCGGGCATTCTCAGAGGACGTTCGTCGACAGCGGCCAAGCAGGAGCATGGCCTCGGGCGCAAATTACCTCATCACAGAAATGCCCCGCCACTGTCTGCCACTGGTGAGGAACGAATCTTGGAAGGCAGACACACGTAGAAGAATAAAGCTTAACACAGTGCTAGCATAACCACAAACAACCAAAATTTAAAAAAAATAAAAATAATAAGTTTGTTTTTTGACGTTTTGCAAATGAACCGCAGCGACAGCCGAGGTTCAGTTCTTACGATGTTGCGCCCCCGACCCCCTACCCCACGCACCCTGGTGGTTGACTTGCGGGGCAGACACGGGGGCGGGCCGGGCGGACTCCTCCTCCTTCCAGCCGAGGGGGGCAGAGACCGGGGGTTCCCTCCGGCCTGGGACGCTTCGGGGGGCTGCCCTGCAGGCTGTCGGCCGGCCCGGACCCCTGGGACGACAGGTCGCTCTCTGAGACCAGGTGGAGACGTCCCGTTGCGCACCACCTCCTGCGGGGAAGGAACACCCGCGGCACCTCGTGAGTGATGGAGAGAGATTTCATTCGAAGGAAGAGATGCTACACGCAGTTGGTGGAAAGGATGGACGGACGGAGCGCAGCGGCATCACCCTCCCAAACGTTTCAAAAGAAACCTTTCGTGCGAACAATACGGGGAGGCAGGTGGAAATCTCTCCCGCCATCCACCTTCACCTTTAACATGAGAACCCCATACGGCCAAGCCAGCTTACAATGGCCCCGCTTAAAACGAGCTTTCCATTAATACGAGCGGTTTTTCGTCGTCCAACGTATGTTGCGAGGACCCTATAGAGGACGGTCCACTATTAATGGCCACTTCCCCACACGATTGTCTACCACAACAAGCAAAATTAATGGCGGCACTGACTTCCGCGCCGCAATCGATGCTGCCGGCAGCTACTGAGGCTAGAGAAACGCACGACCAGCGCTTTGGGGATAGAAAGCTCGACGCACGGGTGAGGAGATGGCCGGGGCCGCCGGGACCTGGAGAGTTCTCTCAAAGTGGTCCACAATCTCGGGCAACTCGAGGTAAGCTCAGCTGGACTGGGCATCCTCAGAAGGCATTTGTCAACACCGGCAGAGCAGGTCATGTGGAACGACAGGCATGACGTCCAACCTGCAATGCCTCAGGCGCAAATTACCTCATCATGGGAATGCCTCGGCCCCTACCGCCAGATTTGTGATGGAGGATCGGGACAGAAAATACTGCCTATTGCCACATACACATAGACTTTAAAAATAAGTGTAAACCCCCAAATTTTTGAAAAATTAAGAAAACATTTTGTTGAAATTTTTTCTTATCATATTCATTTTTAATATTTTTAAGGGAGGAAGTGGGTTCTCAAAAAATATTTTTTGTTTATTGGTCTATTTCAATGATTTTTTGCACAGGCATGGAGTTTATTGTGCTGATTTTATAACTGCAATCAGATTTCAGATAACTCTTCTTTGTCAAAAGTTATTAACAAAATAAAATATTAATTAGCTAATTTCAGGAAAAATTTTAAAATACCTTCCTATAAAAATTTTAATGAAAAAAAGGTATCAATTGCTTTCTAAAGAAATGCCATACAAGCTAAAGCTATTTTTATTTCTTTAGCACCATATAATCATGTAAAAAAATTAAAGTGAATAGAAGACATACAATAGCGGCTATAACAATGTCTAATAATGAAATGCCAGTTTTATATACCACAAAATATCATAATAAAAATAGCTTTAGCTTGCAGTCTAGTTCATTCCAAAGAAAATAGTACCAAGTTTATGAAAATCGGTTGAGCGCAAGTGAATCAAAAAGCCTCCCTGGCCGGAGAAGAGGCTGAAAAAACCAAAGCTGAGAAAATCGACTTTGAAATTTGGGTATGCATAACTAACAACATTGAAGCTTTAGACGGGTGGAATGCCTTTGGTTTGAATTTCATACTAAGGGAGAGACACGGGGTAGGGAAAGCAGCCCCATATACAACAGTTGGTTAGCCCTCAGAAGGGCTTTTTTAGGGGACGCGGGGACGTTTTCAAAGCACCAGCTTGTGAAAGGGCGCGGCCATTCCGCACTGCTCACATTTGGTGGTCGCGAAGAACACGTTCAACATGTTCAAATCCACGATCACAAACTGCGTGCCGAAATCTGTCTCTTTATCCTCGACAGTGACATTGAGGAGGTCAAACTTCCGCTGTGTGGCAGACTTCGCGGCCAAATCCTGCTTCATCTCGTCAGCCCGCGACGCACGTTGAGCACTTTCGCTTGCCGTGTAGAAATGCGAGTCGAGTCGTGACGCACCAGGGCCGAAGCCGTCGTCTTTTTCATTGCTCACATCAGAGGCGGGCACCTCGGAAAATGATTCAGCTGCTGGCAGCTGAAATTGCCGCATGTCCGCCGCAAGCAACGCGGCTGGCGATGCGAGCGAAGTCCTTTTGTTCTACGCCCGACGCTTCCGCTTGCCGCACGCACGCTGCGTTGAAAGCTCCACGCTAGGCATCGCGATCACTACCGATGTCTCCTAAAGACGTTGAGCTAAACAAAGCAGCCGAACGCCAAGAAATAACGTGCTTGAAGCCAAAACGCAACCGCTAGCAGACGACGAACAACGATATCGGCTGCTTCCGACTCCTTCCGCGCCACGAGGAAGAAGAGGAGGGAGAGGAGAATGACATTTTTCAGGAGAGGAGGCATGCGCTTCGGCCAATAGCGACAGCGCTTGCTGCGGCTCGTGCTTCTTAGCCAATCGGTAGCTCGGTTTCTTTCTCCGGGGAATCGCGGTATTCTGTGCTTTTCCCGGGCGGACGCCATTTTTAATGGCGCCAAAAATGTAGATAAAGAAGCAAGCTTTCGAACGAGACCAAAATGGCCGCGCTTGGGCGCACACCGGCGGAGCGCGGAAGGCGCGCGTTTCGACGTCGGTTTTCTCTTTCGGGAGGTTTTGGGCGCGTTCCGCGCGACGTAATTATCGTTTTTTTTATACTTTGAGTTTGAATTACGCTATAATATTTTGGAGAGGTGTGCTTGGATATGTAAGGCACCCAAATACAGAATATTTTGAAAAATCAACTTTTTCGGATTTTTTGCATTTTTAGGACCCGCGTCCCCCCTTAATTTGAGATACCCATTTCTGAAAATGCTCAACTTATATGCAGCAATATACAGTATGCTCCAACAACTACTCCAAACTTCTGCCTTACAAATATTCCAGCTCTGGTATCGAAAGAAGTGATCTCCGAACCAAATAAATTCAGAATTAATAATAGCCACCTGCTTCTTTTAAGTTTCCGCAAACTAACTAGGAGTGCATGTTTTCTTCAATGCAAAAATAGAGGAAATTATTACATTTACTACGCTCCGTTTTACCCTAAATGTAAGCATGCTTCGTTAAACAGCGCTTTCACTGCGCAGGCCTATGTTCATAGTATGAGTAATAGGGGGTATTCATTGGGCACCATATTTGGGGGCGACGCTTAGAGCGCATGCTTAAAACGACCTAGCACTAACAGGCTTCTAAGACCGGCAAATCTTGATGGTTCGGAATGCACGTTGCAAAAGAACTGTGGAAGCTCACCATCAGCACATGCTCACCAGTTGTGCAGACAGCTATGGCTGCCAATGAATACTCCCTAGAAAAGCAACACACTCATTCTTGCGACTTTTGCCTTGCCAATGGTGTTACTAAAAAGGATTGGCAGCAGTAAGTATAACAGGGAATGTATTAACGAAGTTCTGCGGCACAACACCACTTGAGGTAAACCACAGACGGCAAGATGTTGCGGTTCCAACTATGATGCCTGCAGTGTGCCTTCAACTGGCGCGTGCTACCCTCTTATCCCGTCCATGCATCTAAAGCTGCCCAAAAATGGCGACAATTTATAGCATGAGCCAGCATGTCATGCTGCCGGCTGTCACGATCCCAGCAGTCGGACGAGCAGACGCGAGTCGCCACGGCGTCCCACTTTCCGTCTGCTTTGGTTGCCGTCTGCCGTCCGACCACACAGTGACCCACGGCAGAACTTTAGAAGCCTCGCAAAGGCTAGTCTCGGTCACAGTAACCTAAACGCGGGGTACAGATTGCACCATGTCCGGGCACCTTCACGAACGGCTCTTGTAAGGGCACGGTCTTATTTGCATTCCAACTTGCCCGAGCCAGGACCAGGTGGATACGAAATATTCTAGCCCCTCCCACCACTGCGGCACTGCCAGGATTGCAGTGGGTAACGGCGCGAGCCGTGTCAAGTGAAAAATTGAGGGACCACCGTTGAGAACACAGTGAACACGTTGGTCGAAGATTCACACTGGGCACCCGGGCTCTCCCGCAGCGGGCGGCGGCAGTGGTTTTATTGCTCGGCAGTCTGGCTGGCTGCCGCCTGGCATGCCAGCCCACCTCTCCATGCTTCCACCCGACAAGACGCACCAGACTGCTGTGTTTGGGCATACTTATGTGGCACTATGTAACAAAACTGTATAACCCCTGCCAAAAAGAATTGCCGCTGCGGCGGCAGAGGAAGTGCCGAGAGTACCGAAAGTTGCGACAATCGCCCCTCCTCCAAACCCCGGAAATTTCTAAAACTTCCGGTGAGAACCCTGCAGGCACTGCACCGAAACAGAGCTCACCTGCTGCTCGTAGTAAGCGTTGGCGGTCGGCCCGGTGCCGGCGCCCGCCGAGGGGGAGGCCGGGTTGGCGCCATTGCCGACGTCTCCCGGCACGGCGGCCTCCTGGGCAACCGGTACGCCGGCCCCGAGGGGGTCCGAGGGGTGGCGGGGCTGACGGGGGTGCCCTTCCTTGCCGGCCACCTGTTGGTGGCCCATCTCCCCGGGCTGGGGGTCCTCCTCTTCCTCCTCCTCCGTGAAAACCTCGTCCTGGTAGCGGAAGATGTCGTTGCGCACGTAGTACTTCAAGGGGGACTGGGGCGCCAGCACAAACGTCTGCATGAAGCGCCGCATCGGCTGGCCCCCGTTGGACAGCTCGCCAGTCACCTGCGGCCGAGAGCAATAAGAGGGTTTGACGCAACGCCAAGGGCTGCACGGTTGACTTTGCGGGGTGTTGTAGGCCAGTCCCCCCCGTCCCGCTCCGTCTCCGCCCGCTCCGCTGCCCGCCCCGTCCCGTCCCGTCCCGTCCCAGTCCCCGTCCCCGTCCCCGTCCCCCGTCCCCGTCCCCCCCCCAGAAAAAATGACGAGCCATTCCACTCTGTGAAGCTGGGTGACCAGCGAAGGTGTTTAGCACATGACACAGACTTGACAGAAAATATTGAACAAAGGTACAGACATATTTATTGTCTTGATCGGTGATCTGTGTGACAAACGGTACGCACATGCATGTCAAGAACTATCGATGTCTCAAGATGCCGCAGGAAACTAGACATGGGTGACGGGACCGAAAGGAAACTAGGCACGCAAGCGCTTGGAACAATGAATTTGTTCATGGGTGATGTGACACGAAATCATGACGTCATTTTCCCGCTATATTAGCGTGGAAACTGCATTGGTGTTGAGGTCATGCGACGTCAATTTCTCCACCAAATTTAGCGAAAAAATTTTCCAGCTAAATTTAGCGGGGAAATTGATGTCACGTGATACTAAGTCGTGACTTCACGAAGCCACGACGTCAATTACGCTGCCGACACGCAAAGAATCCACGGGACCCTAGCCATAAACAGCTTCGATGCAGAAGATTCAGATTCAGCTAGTTTGGTAAAGGCAACACGGCCATCTTTTTAGTACAGAGCACAGCAACATAGTATTTGATGAGTTATATGGAAGGAGGAAGAAATGTAATACAGGTAATACCAGGACTGATGTATGCAGACGACATTGTAGTTATGGCAGACAACCAGGATACATTGCAGGAACTACAGTCAAACGCCTGTATAACGAAGCGTGTGGGACCACGATAATTCTTCGTTATACACGCTCACTTCGTTATATCCGCCGCACACTTTAATGACCCCAATAAAGCAGATGTACTGGCTATTAAAGGGCCCCTGAAAAAGAAAAAAGTTTTTCTAAAACAATCTGGTTGGGACACGCAAGTCAAAAAATAAATTTCACGCGAAAAAAAATTTTTTAGAGCAATATTGACTGCGCCAGACGCAATTTAGTCGGTAGTCACCTCCTTTCCACTTTTTCTCTCTCGGCATTTCGGGCGCGTGGAGGAGAGATACTCCCGCCTCCTCGTAGTGGATCGGCTTGGCTGCTTGGCTGGCTTGTCTGCGCCCGTACGAGAGCCATTGCTACTTCCTGTGTATGTTGGTCGCACGTCGTACCGCGTCGTACAGCCAATTCACACGACGGACCGAATTGCGATTTTTGTCCGCAGACCGTGTACCAAGTGACCAGCACGTCACCGATTCCTGCAATCCGTGCGCTCGTCCGAGTGATGCGCCTTTTTCACTCGCGGATTTTTGGCGGGAGATTGACTTGAAAAGCGCTTAGTCTGGCAACGGTACATTGTTTTCTTGTTTTTGTTTCCGGGCTGACGAAAACAAAAGTGGTGCATCGTTGTATTTTGTGCGTTCGCTGGTTCATTTTGTCGGGCGTTTCTTCGTTCCACGTGTGAAAGGAACTGCAGAAACTTTGTCTGGCTGACGCGACGCAGGTTCCTGTACTCTGCCGGGTCCGCGTCAAGAAGCTTCGTCAAAACTCGTCTAGCACGCCGCGATGATTCTTGCACGCCCAATCAGGATTTCACCGAGCAAGACCTCTCTGTGGCTGTGGTGAACTTGAGTGTTGTGCACGAGCGCCGGAATGCGTGAAGGCATTTCAAACGCCCTTCGCGAGCCCAGAACTTCGTCGCTTCTACGCGGAACCCTTCTCGAAGCAGGACCATGCCTGCAGTCACTCTTCATGCTTTGGGTTAGTAAAGCTAGTGGCACTTCGCGCGTAAACCTATCACAGTGTTTTGTCTCGATCTGTACGTGACAGCAGCGTACGCATTCTTTAGCACGGTAGCAAACGTCGATTTCTCTCTTGGACAATGGTGCCACGGTGCGATGTTGAGTTTCGCGGCACTGTGGGGTGGCGTACCAGGTTCGGTCCGTCCCCGCTGTCGCTCTGCTCGTCGTCTCCTTCGGTAGATGCGCTTGGGAGACCGACGAACTGCAGACATGTGTCACCCTCCGCGGATCAGTCCGCTGCGTGAATCGGCCATGACTAACTAACACAAGCAACAAGCTCTGTTCAGGAGGTCTTCACATATAAACGCGATAAAACTATAAAACCACCCGAGGACGCGAGACGCGTTGCAAGACCGCTGACCATGACAGAAAAACAAAATGGCAAAGCTTTTGTTTGTTGTTTTATCCGAACGGAAGTAACGATCTTGTAAAACATTTGTAAACAATTACGACGTTCATTCGATGGATTGTTTCCTAAAGCTAAAAATATGTAATTCAAAAGGCGATTTCAAGAGATCACTGAAGATTTTATGACCAACATCAAAGCTGTCACTCATTCTTTTGGCCAATGAGAAGCCGATTTGAATGACCATCGTTACCAATAAGAAGCCGAGCTGAATGACCTGGAATTTGCGCGAAAATGTCAAATAAATCTTTCGCCGTCAATATTGCTCTAAAATTTTTTTTTTTTTTGCGTAAAATTTATTTTTTGACACGCGTGTCCCAACCAGACTGTTTAAAAAAAACTTTTTTTCTTTTTCAGATGCTTTTTAAAGCGTTGTACAGGCTATTTCGTAGTAGAGGCGTTCGTTGATAGCAGGCGTTTGACTGTAGCTGAATATGTGGAAATGAAGGAGACACCTTCAGCATGAGTTAGTGACAAGTCTGGAGTAATGGCATGACGAAAAAGTGAACCCTGAGGTCAGAAGACATTGTAATAGACCCCTGAGAAAATACAAATATCTGGAAATCTGGCTTAATGAGGGAAGGAAATATCTAGAGGAACACGAGGAGAATATAATTAGAAAAGGGAAATTTTCTTGATCGATTATGAAGCTCAAGGGGCTTTGTAACTATACCTGAATTGCATGATATTTTATATGCTGATGATACCAATGTCTTTTCCAAGTGGAAATCTGGATCAGCTAGAGGAATTTGCAAATAGTTGGCTCAGTAAATTATTATTGTGGCTAAAGTGCAACCAGCTTAACCTTAACACTAGTAAAACAAAATATGTATTGTTCAGATAAAAACACAAACCCATTTTGCATACATTGAACGTCTTTTTTGACAATAATAATGAAGGCTACAATATCACAAGTTTGTTGGCGTGTGGTTTGAAGAAACACTCCGTTGGACTCTACACATAAAAAAATAAGGGTTGATATTTCAAGAGCAATAGGAATATTAAACAAATTCCAACAAATTACCGTATTTACTCACATAATGAACACTTTTTTCCCCGAAAACTGTACACATATTTGGGGAGCATGCATTACGCGGGGTAAAATTTTTACATTTACACTTTACTTAAATATTTTAGGTGCCAATATGACATGGCAGGGTACTGTGGCATGTCTCACCTGACAGAGGCGTACCCATGGCTAGACGCGAGCGCGCCACAGTAATCGTGCTCTATAAATTGCAAATCTTTTTAGGGCACTTTTGGCGTGCCTTTTGCAGAAAAAAAAAAGAAAAAAGTCATATAAGCTTACTTAGCATCGGGGAGCAACGCGACTGCTCTTAGGCCTAATCACTTTAACGGTATCACTGTCCGGAAGTGGACCACAGACGGCGTGTTTGTGGACATCAATGCATCTCATAGGCGAAGGATATCCGGGACTGTGAATTCCTTGACCCAAGCTCGTCAACAGTGCGTGCCGCCTTCGGTCTCACCGTCTAATCACTCCGCAACTAGGCACTTGCGGCCGCTATGCAGCCATTACGAGAGCGGCTTGGCTTGGATTGACTTGGCCCGACCACTTGGTGGCAACAACGAGCTTGAGTCTTACCTTAGAGCGGTAAACCGGAACCCACTGCCTGCAACGGAAATGGCAACTCCCCCGGTGGCCGCCATCTTTGCCGGTCTGCCACATTAGTGATCACGTGACGCTAAAGGGGCTGTGCAACAATTTTCAGACTTTGGCCAATTAACCGCTGAAATTAATCTGCGTCACCTATAGAACGAAAAACAGAAAACCGCATTTTCTTCCGAGCGCTAGTTCTTATTTTAAAAAAAAAGAAACAAATCGAAGGTCGCAGTGCCTCTCAACTCCCCACGCGACTTTCGAGTGACGTACTCTGGAGGTTCACGTGGTTTCCCCTTGGCACTCTCTTTAGAAACCCCAGCCGCTTCCTCCGCGATTGACGACTTAGAAAGGATTAGCCTCGTCGAAGGTCGCGGTGAGCGATGGACACAAAGGATGGTTCGTCACGGGGCTGACGGCGAGTGCTGCAGCGAGGGGGACAGGGTTTGTTGACTTCCGCGTACCTCCAGAGACGCCGTCATTTTAGTTCCCGTAGCCGCCACGGGCGCTGCAGATCGGCAAATAATTCGTTTTTTGCCTTGCAATTACGCAGCAGAATAGCAGTTTTTCGGGGAAAGGTGACGCGTTTTTGGTCACTTGGGCTTGCATGAACAATATAAAAAATGCAGTATGGCAATTATTTCAACGTTAAAACCGTTGCACAGCCCCTTTAAGATGGCTGCGCCTAAAGAAGTGGCCAGATCAGATTGGCCAGATTGCGTCAGCAGATGGGCACTTCTGGGGCTGCGCTCCACCCATTGCTCGAATGGAGCCGAGTAGACTCGACGGATCAAGTCACGTGACAAGACAGATACAGCAATGCTGGACGCCAGCAGGTTCTAACGCAGCAGGCACAGAACTTCACCCAGGAGTGAGGTAGAAGCTGCGCTCGATGCACTAGCACCTCCTGCACCGGTGCAAAAGTGTGAGGCGGTGTACTTCGGTCGTATCCCAAGACACATACCGGAAGTAGACTGCCTCACACCTTTCTGCACTGGTGCAGGAGGCGCAAGCAATCGAACGCAGCTTCTATCTCACTTCTGGGTGAAGTTCTCGTACCCGTTGCGTTCGAAAACCTACTCGCGTCCAGCATTGCTGTATCTGTCTTGTCACGTGACTTGATCCGCCGGACTAACTCGGCTCCATTCGAGTACGATTGGAACGCAGCCCCAGAGTGCCCATCTGCTGACTGCGGTCTGGCCAATCTGATCTGGCCCGCCTTGGGCGCAGCCATCTTAACGCCACGTGATCACTAGTCGTGGCAAACAGGCAAGATGGCGGCAACCGGGGGTGCCATTTTTGGACGCTAGTTCACCGCTCTGAGTTTACTCAAGCTCGTTGGTGGCAAAAGAAATCGACTCGGTGGCTAGCTAAATCGGACGCAATTCGAGACTTGCGGGGCTGAAAATTGGAAATGCATTCAATAAGCGAGGAAAAGAAAAGTCCAAATACTGGAACCAGTTTTGGGGGATGCGTCGGTATGCAAGTATGTTCATTATGACAGTAAACACAGTAGCTAGGGGAAGAAAATTGGCTTAGAAGGGCGGGAGGAATCATGTGTTTGTCTTTTAAGATCTTGGGCTACGTGGCACAAGCTACCACCCATTACAAAGAGTATAGCCAGCTAACAACCACCTATACAGGACAGGAAATGCAAACAGTCAATGAACCTATCCCGCTACAATGTCCCCCTCTTGGTTGGCAAAAAAGAGCTACAAGGTCACTGAAGGCTCCAATTTTGCGCAAGACATTGAAATTTCTTGTTGGAATGTTTTGTCATGTACAAGTGGCAGCTTGCCACTTGCATTAGCTGCCCCCTCCTAGACACACTTACTTTTATTCTGCCTCTGCTGAGATCTATCCTTCCCATCCTTGCAGTCGTGGAGAAGGAAACAAGCTCCTCAACCTTGCAGAAGACTGCAGATTGACCTTTTATCCCTGTAAGCCCGGGCTATCCTCGTATAAATGCGTCAAATTTCCCGATTAACCAAGTTGATACTGGTTAGCCTGTCACAATAAGGTAAACATTGTACCATGTCCGGGCGCCTCCATGAATAGCTCTTTTAAGGGTGCCATCTCACAGTATAACTTGTCTGAGCCAGATCCAGACAGGCAAGAAATACAAACTGCTAGCAGTGTGCAGAAAATACACAGACAAAGGGAGGAATGGATAGGATGAGCACCGAACTTCAACGGAAATGTTTAATGAAAAAGAAAACACTGAGGTAAACAACCTCACCTTCACCGCGTCAACATGTGCTAAAAAAGGGTAGCTCTTGTGTAAATAAACCGATGTTTGGCTGACATGTCAGATGTCCAAATCTGGAAAACTTCTGGGGAGAACCTTGTAGCCGTACTCAAAGGAATATTGGGGTCTCTTTCGGAAACCAGTCCATAGTCGCCATTGTGAGAGCTTGCAGAAGAGCCAGTAGAAGCCGTTTCCAAACTGCATCACCACTACCACCATTTGCAGCAAACACCACATTGTCTTAGACCCTACCATCAAACCACATAAACCTCAATCATAAAACTATATTCTCGAAAGCTAAGCTTTCTCCCAGGCACCGTAAGTGCCATTCACACAAAGGAGAAATCCACGAAGAGATGTGCATGACGTCATGAGCAAGCATAATTCCATCCGCAGTTTCGCTGCGTTTACACGGACGCAGGTGCCGGTGAGAAGGATGCCATCGTTAGCAGTCGAATTTAGTGGTTTTACTCTTGCCAGCACCGCAGACAAACTTGGTGGTTTCTACGCTCGGCACCGAAGCTTTCAACGACCTAACATTGTCAAAAGCAAACTGATCTGCTGCCAAGCGAAAATCGCTCGCGACTTAAACGGGTGCTGCAACGATTTCCAGACTTCGGTCAAAAATTTGTGGAAGTTGCCCTCTGACACTCTTGAAGTAAAAACAGAAAACCGATTTCGCCTGCGTGTCCTAGCTGTTGCGTGAAAAAAGATAAATATTGGCATTTCGGGCACCCATCAACTCGCTCCCAGTCTTCAGGGTCACACCTGGTCGCACTCCCAGTGACGTCATTCAGAGTGCCGTGTAGGTTCCCGTGTGCTATCTCGGAGGACGCTTCCTCTCCCTCTCTCTGCTGACATTAGCGGCCGTTATGCTGCAGCTTAGAGCCGAGCGAGGTCACGTAATCTTTTCGCCGTAGTTCCTTCGGCTGCCACTTGGGGTTGCAGGTGGGGGAAAAGCTCGACTTTGGCTTTGCGATTATGCACCGGAATCGTGACATTTTTAATGAAGGAGGTGCTCTTTCTATCCTCCGGGACATGATAAACAACGTAAAAATGACAAGATGCAAATTCTTTTAATCATAAAATCGTTGCACTGCCGCTTTAATGCTATGGCCTACTGGCCAGTTTCCTTCGGTTTTGTCA
>JAZHYW010059947.1:0-10695 GCA_037355805.1 Ixodes ricinus | reverse complement strand
TATATATATAAAAAAAAACATTTCGAGTTTAAGTTAAGTTTAAACAGGAAATCTGACAACAGCTTTTGTCAAAATCAGGACTTTTTTTTTTTAATGAGGAAAGCCTTTGAAAGGTGTCAAGTGTTCATAGCGTAACACAAATTCGCTCGTTAAGTTCGAGAGTTGACAAGATGTTGTGATGTGAGAATGAATGAATCCTCAATTTCTGGCCTACTTTGCAACGAATGAAATCAAGCATGATCGCTGCTTTCCGGTAACTCACTTGACGTTTGACTCGCAGTGGGTTCGCCAAACGCCGTTTCCGCGGACATGACTCTAAAAAAAGTATAAACCGAGTCAGCAGAGCCGGGATTCCTATTATTGTCACACGCTAAGTAAAATGTCCGAATCACGTGTTTTTGTTTAGTCGCATTTTCCTCCAGTCGAAGCGTGTCGCTGCAAGTTGAAAGTTGTCGCCCTCCAAAAATGTTTGCAATCGCATAAAAAAAAATGTTCGAAGTGACTTTTATTTAATGGGGGCTCGTATCGAGGTAATAAAGCGTAACCAAGCGGATATGTTTAAATAGAATTGTACCCTTTGAACCTTTCAGTGACGTGAGTAATATTGGCTTATTTGTATTGCGTGTATGTAATCAGGTTTAGCGTGAACTATTAGCACGTCCCCGCCGCAAAATGCTTTCTGTGGTCAGGGGATGCCGGGACGACTAAGCCGCGGTAACACTGCTAATTCATCATACAAAAGCTCTTTAGGCTTAGGCTATAGGTAGCTCGAACTGCCGCCCGTTACAAAGCGTATAGTCATTGACATCCACCCGTCCATCTATCCAAAGACGGTTTGTAGAGCACTGCCTGAGACGTTCCCCGCCATACAGTAAGATATCTCTGCAATTGGCGGCATGTTCGTTTGTCTGGGGCCACTTCTAGAGAGTTTTTTCTCGGCAAGACGCCGGCGATGGCATCGCGGTTGCGCGTGTCGTTCGAGGCGCCCGAAGATGTATTCGATCTTCGTCGATGCCTTCCTCGAACCGCTCCTCCTCGTACAACTAGTTTTAGATTCCACGTCCTTCGCGACTCGTCCATTCATTCAGGAAGCGTCTTTCTTTTTATATGGAATCAGTTTGTCGTCCTCTGCATCAAACAGCGCTGCTGCCATAATCGCGTATCGCCGTTTCACGTATAGACCGTTTTATCGTGGGTAGCGCCATTTTGAGAGCGAGAGAGAAAAGGGGAAAGGGCTACCGGCGCTTTCCCCCTTTCTGGTTGTGTAGAAAGAGTGAAAGTCCCGGATGAGAGGCTTGGCCGGTGTTGGGTGTCTGCTGTGCCCCAACTTCGTTCGCGCTTTCTTTTCTGTTTTAAACTCGCAAACTTAATTAGAGCCACGGGCTTCGATGGCAACAGTCCCCCGGTCATCGGGACACCATTGCTCGGTCATAGGGTGCACGAATAACGACAGAAAGCGTCGAATACTGCCCGAGGACCTATGTAGCTTGCATGGAATCCGGCAAGGCGAGTGCGGCTGCAATGTTTTTAAGCTCCACCGCTTTCCGCATGACTGGAAATGATGAACCATTCAT
Source organism: Ixodes ricinus (assembly GCA_037355805.1). Classification (NCBI taxonomy): domain Eukaryota; kingdom Metazoa; phylum Arthropoda; class Arachnida; order Ixodida; family Ixodidae; genus Ixodes; species Ixodes ricinus. The sequence continues at coordinate 9,121 of JAZHYW010059947.1, read as the reverse complement.
CAATTTTTGCTTGCAATGGGCCTATTTCAACGTAGCCGTTTTTAGTAATCAACAAGCGATACACGAAACGGGAACCTCAATTAACTTTTGTAAACACCCGGAGCTGCTACAGATCGTTTTGCTGCGCTGCTTTTATCTTGCGTGTCCGTGTTCTTATATTTCCTTGTGGATGAACGACGAAGACGTTCTAGATGTACTTATATCGAACCGCAGAAAGCCTCAAAGCAGCCACGAATTATTTTACTATTTGATGCAATATTTTGAGTACTAACCTCCAATTTCTATCGCTGACACGTTCGCTGCCGCTGTTCCCCCCGTCGCCGCACTGGCGGATGCCATGACTCGAACAAAGAAACGTGCACACTGGGCTCGAAAACGCAGATCGCAACACACGAGACGTACCCTGCAGCGACTATCCAGCGCTTCAAAGCGCCCAATCAACGGACAACAACCCACCAGCGGCACTCCAAGGAGCGCTTTTGCCGGCTCTCTGGTATCGCGCAGGAGATCGCGATTCAGGAAAACCGATAGAACTACCTTTTCAACAATTTCTAGCCTCACCCGGCGGCGGAAATGAGCCTTCAACTAAGTGTTGTAGATGATAAAATCGAGTCAGTCACCACTGCAAATTATCAATATTAAGATAAATTCAGTTACAAAATTTTACAAGCTGAAACAGCAATTATCACGAGAAAACTGGCACGCACCTTGCGAGCGTACCCCATGTTCATCGGCGGTACAGCGTTCGGTGCGCGCTCCATTCACAAAATGTTCCGAGCACAGTCGAGAGGATGGCGTTGAGGAAACGTCTTTTCGGTTTACGGACGCAATCCACTGCCGCCGAGACCGGGGTCATGTGGAAAGCGATGGAGCTTAAAGACATTGCAGCCGCTCTCGCCTTGCCGGATTCCTTGCAAGCTACATAGGTCCTCGGACAGTATTCGACGCTTTCTGTCGTTATTCGTGCACCCTATGACCGAGCAATGGTGTCCCGATGACCGGGGGACTGTTGCCATCGAAGCCCGTGGCTCTAATTAAGTTTGCGAGTTTAAAACAGAAAAGAAAGCGCGAACGAAGTTGGGGCACAGCAGACACCCAACACCGGCCAAGCCTCTCATCCGGGACTTTCACTCTTTCTACACAACCAGAAAGGGGAAAGCGCCGGTAGCCCTTTCCCCTTTTCTGCTCTCGCCCACTTTCAGTAAAACGGTCTATACGCCTCTATTTTTCTAGTCTCGTCAGCACGCACCGAGCTCTGTTGTCGAGAGTGCGGCCGCTGAATGCGTCTGACAACACTGACATCCTTCTCGGCTCCCCGCTGATTGGCTGGTTCCGCCGATGACTGACGTCACGCAGATCCCTCCCCGAAAAGCATCCCCCGTGTGAACACCCCTTTAAAGGGACGATGCAACGATTTTTGTACTTTGCGCAAATACCGCTTAGAACGGATCCCTGGGAAACACTGGTTCGTTTTTCACCACACGCAATCGAAGTCGCAGAAAAAATTGAAGAAAAACGAGCAGCGTTTACCTCCTCAACTCGCAGCCAGAACAAGTGGCCACGTCATCTAGACCCGGTTATATACCGCCAATGTTGATCATATATCCACGCCTTGGGGTTGGCAATGCACAGGACACGCGCTGTTGTTCCAGACATTGTTATGGTTCGGCTATGGCCGTCATTGCAGCGATTGGACACGGGCCACTACCCGAATGCTTCTCGCGCTACCGATTATCACGAGCCCTAATAGAGTGCCCACGCAACGCTCAAGTCCAATCCATGAGCCGCATTCAAATGTCATCACACGGCGGTACTACGACCGCCCAGCTACGTCATCATGGTTTTGCGAAGAAGAGATTGCATGAAAACACTCGCTTTCGTCCTTGAAATTACACCTCACTAAAGAAGCTTCTTGGACAGTGGCTTTCCGTGCGAGCATCCTCGAGTCCCACTAGTGCCAGTAAGCTCGTGTAAAGTGAAAAACATACCGATTGAATATCGTTGCACCGCCGCTTTAAAGGAATCCGGAAAGCATCCGCTTTCCCGCAAAGCAGTTGTGAAAACCAATCGACGCAATCTACGGAGCGAGCTGGGGCAATGACAAGATTGGAAATGGGTTTAGACCTGTACTCGATTTCACATCAACGAGCTAAGCAAGTAACGTCCAACTCCTCGCGGAACTAATCCCCCCCCCCCCGCTTCCGCTCGCCCGCCTTATGTGGAGAATTAAGACATGTGTAGGTGCATTTTAGATTAGATATTTGTTATATTATCAAGATGTGGACGTTCCAAACGCCAAAAGCATCGCTTACTGTTCCTTTGGCAACCAAATGGTGTAAGAACTATTTCGCGCGAAGCAATGAGCAAACCAAAGTGTTTTTTTTTGTTGCATTTCAAAAAAAAAAAAAAAAAATTAACGTTTTTTTTGTGTTTTTTTGGGGTGGAGGGGCCGCGTAGCTTTTGACTGTTTAAGAAACGCTGGACATGGCAGATCCGGACCATCTCATTATGTCGCTCTTCAGCCAACTAAATTGCTGCATTCATGGCCAACATTTTGGGACATTTCGCGCAATAAAAGGTTTTTAGAGCGCATCTCTTAGGCGCCCGTTTCCGGCTTGAGCGGCGTCGCCGTCGGCGTAACCGCGGCGACGTTTCGGCATGGGTTCACGGGGGTCAGGGGGGTCACGTGACACCCCTCGGGGGGGGGGGTTAAGGGGGGCCTCGTGATACCCCTGGGGGCTCAGGGGGATCACGTGACCCCCCGACCCCCCGAGCAGTGTCACGTGGTCTTCTGACCCCCCAGAGGGGTCACGTGACCGCCTTGAGGTCACGCGACCCCCGTGAGGTCACGAGGGTCACGAGGGTCACGTGACCTCACGGTTACGCCGACGCCGCTCGGAGAGAGGAGTAGCAGGTCCCTCCTCCTCCTCAAGAGCTGCGCTCTAATTCGGTGTTACAGGGGGTCGTAAACGGCTTTCATTTTTTCAAGGAAATATACATATTTTATAGTATTTGTGTTCGATGAAACCCGGGCAATTACAGTCCTCAGGAACATTGAGATCTTGTCTCAAGAAAATCAGAAATTAACAATTTTTTGAATGTAATCATTAATATTCAATGCAAAAAAAAAAAGAATGGTAGCCCCGTGGAATAAGAACTATACGCGTCCAAAAAAAATTAGTTACTGCTTATTGTTAATTTATGGCTGTCATTTCAAAACGTCCCCGGGAACATTGCGTTGTTTGTTGTTGTTCAGTTGAAAATTTCGTTTTAGTGCATGCGGCGAGGCGTTGATGTCCAAGAAAGTTGGGGATGAGCCGATCATAACGCCGTAGAACGAATCAAGAGGTACGGACAAATATAAGCACCTCGCCCTTTCGTTTCTTAAACTGTCAGTGACCTAAACTATTAAAAAAAAGAGGCCGCATCTCCACGTGGTGATTGATGTTGATTGGGGCGAAGCTCTGGTGGTGCTGATGATACTGATTTTATTGTTCATAGGTAGTGCTGATGGTGCTGACTTTTTTTATTGCTCATAGGTAGTGCTGAGTTCCGGGTTGCGTTTCGACTTCATTATTACTGCTTTATGGTCGGTGAAGTGCAGAGCCAGTGGTTCTTCTTGCGGATCCATCAATTTGACCGCAGCGCCCACTCGATTTTAAACGTTGAGGCAATGCAAGCAAAGTTTAACGCGATTATATACGCATTTGACCGCAGCGCCCTCTCCTATATAGACGTTGAGCGGCTACATGCAACGTTTCATCCATGACAGACAGATGGAAGGGCAATCGATGTGAGCACGGACGCCGGACGGATGGACAAGGCTAGACCAGCTAGACCTAAGGAGCTTCGCCCCTAAAACAAACAATAGAAGTATTAAAAAAAGAGTAAGAGCTTACCCCATTCGAGCAGGGCCTCGATGGCGTTGGCCGACGCATTCTTGGCCGCTTCGTGGATCGGGTAGAAGCCGTTGTCGCAGGTGATCTTGGGCGAGGCCCCGAACTGGCTCAACTGAAACCACCCGGTCACTATCAGCATCATCCAAAATACGAATGCACTCTTTAAAAAAAAAACACATACAAAAACAAACGTCCGAGTCGCTTTCCAGCAGAACACGAAGACAGACAATCGCGGCGAAGAAAAAAGGATACCGGCGATTGACGAAGCTCAGCGTGAGATTACACAAGAAAAAAGTGCGATGTGCGCAGGCACAATGACCGTGGCGTTTCACAATTTCACAATTCCCGTGGTCGTCGCATTTTTAATTATTCAGGTCTATACCCGTTTGCATCTCAAGAAAAAAGGACGTTTTGCTCAATGTTCATACGCCGCGCGAAGTAGTTCTTACAAGATTTGCGTGTCGGAGGCCGAAGCGATGCTTTTGGCGTTTGAAACATGTACGTCTTGATAAGGTAACACATACCTAAACTAAAATGCACCAACATATATCTTACTTCTCAGCATAAAGAGGAAAATTAGTCATGCTCCGCGAGAAACCGTACTTTCTTTACTACGGTTCTTGAGGTGAAAAGGAGTATAGTTGTATTTTCAAGTTTTTCATTTGCTGGGATATTCTTTTTTTTTTCGACGTCATTGGCCGAATTTTTTGCTCTGCCAAAAAGGAAACTCAGATTTTTTTTTAGAGTGGGGTCACAAAGATTTATTTTTATATTTATTTTTGTTACAATTGGTATACAGTAGCCGATACTGCGTTAACGAGTAAAATAGCTCCATCGATTTTCACATATTGAAGTAAGAAATTTATCGTGTCGCTCCGCAGCTAATGAGGTGTCGGCATTAGCCCATAAAAAATCTGAAGAACGAATCACCGAGCAAAAAACGTGAACATAATAAACAACGCCCTGGTTGTTTTGGGCGTTTCTTCTTTTTTTTTTTTTTTGTACAGAGATAGAAGCTGGAGAGTACGTCGGTTTGAAAAAGTAGGAACACTAAATTTTTTGGGTTGCGTCTCTTTTTTTAATACTCTTAATAATGCGTATGACATCACTAATCATGGAACAGAACGCAAAAAAAGACCACGTCCCTAAAAATTACTACCACGTTTCTTTTTTTTTTTTGACAGCTTAAGAAACTGAGAAGGCGGCTCATTGTTTCGCTTCTGGCTTTATGGCTCGTGCCTCCGCCTTCTACTCAGGTACTGCCGTTGCCAGATTGAATGCGGATCGATCACATGGTGCCCGCTGAAAACCGCGACTTGGGATTGACGTCACAGACCACTAATGGCAACTATGCCACTACTCGCAACTATGGTAAAGATCAGAATGACAAAAAAAAGTGATGCAGTTGAGGCATTGTCGTCTGCTCTCATTTGATAAATATACGCCAACACGCTGTTTACATACGAGCCCAGGTTCGCCCAGGTGTGGAAACTGCGCGTGCACGGAGATCAGATGCGCGTGAGGTGAGCCGTCTGCGCATGCGCGATGACGACATCGACGCGGTGACTTTAGCACATGAAGCCTACATGGGCCGCGTCACGATGCGCCTGAACCCACGTGACCCCCGGCCGCCACAGTGGCGCACCCCAGTCTGTGACGTCATTCCGCGAACCCGACTCCGAGCAATCGATACCGAAATCAATCACGCGATAATAAAAGTTTCACGGCGTCTTGGCGTATTTCACGTTGTTTACCAGGATTAGTGATGCCACACAGATTATACGGAGTTAAGATAAAGACGAAAAAAAAACGAAACCAAAGTTGTTGTCTCTGTTCCTTATATTTCTCATAGGTTTAGAACGCGAGAGCGCACTCGAAAAAAATATCTGGATTGTCCACTTCCACTTGGGTGAGCCCATCGCTACTATATAGAGGGAACGCGGCAAACAACGGTGTTGAAAATAGGCTTAGACCTAACAGAAACTGTTTGCGCTGTTATCACTGGACATGACGCATGCACGAAAAACGCCATGCGTCATGTAACATAACGTCATGCGACAGCGCAGACTGATTTTTTTCTTTTTAGGTCTTAAAATGGTTTTACTTTTACTCGCCGAGCTCTTTCCGTAGATTACAGCGATTGGTTTCTCCGAGATACAGGAACGATGTGGTACAAACATAAAACACGACATATGCGCACGACGCTCTCATTGATTGTGCTCGTTGTCCCCTTAGTTCTACCAGCGTTATAAACCTTCGAGGGGTGCTTTCCTCATCGCCGTGTGCAACGGGATAGTTTACGACACACTTCGGAAGATTAAAATTATTTTTGTTCGCCGTGAACGCTCTTGCTTACAAGGGGCCGTTGTTTACACTGTGCTTGGAAGAACTTTGGGTAAGCCGAGCCTTCCGTCACGCGTGGGCAAACAATGCGATCTTTCGCGGGAGTTGTGTACAACAACCAGTGTACTCTTCGTCGTGCACAGTTACGGCAACCGCGAAGGGTTGTCGAGTTCGCACGCGGCTTTTGTGTTGGAAGGGGCGAGTTTGGAAACGTGAACCTCGACACTGGATCTCTCGTTGCGGGAACACAATGCCATGGCGCAAAATATTGTCCAGACGAACGGTGTTACGTGCATAGAAGGTATTCACGTGGGGTCATTACCACCAGCTGAGGGTAAAACGACTCATCGCGTCTCGACATCCACAGTTTTGACAAAATTAATTTGGCTAAAGCTCGCTTTGAGCACGCGCTGCACCCTAAAACACAACTGGGGGAAGGGGGGGGGGGGGGGCTCTCAGGCTCGAAACTATTCAGGAACTAGCTGCTCGGTATATTTTTAATAATTTTCGAACAGGAACCTCATCTATAGAACTGCTTCAGAGGGCGCAGACTCAGCCGTTGCGGGCAATAGCAAAAATTGATATATTAAAAGTGCTGTATAATATTCTTAATGGCACTATTTAAATTGAAAGCTCTGGCTACTTAGGATCATTATCCACAAGGTCCCGACACCTAAACCACACGAGAGCGTGAAAACAATAAAGGTTCAAGAATGACTGTTCTCGATATTCTTCCTTTCCTCTAACAATCCAAGATTGGAATGAGCTACCAATCGACACTGTCATCTTAACACCTCTCGGAAAATTTTATTTCTGCTGTGGAAATTTCACTTACCTGATGTTTTCTTTTTCTCTGTTTCTATTAATGACTGCACTTGGAGTGAGTAGTATTTCCAAATAAATAAATAAACAAGCAAATAAACGCCATCCGCGGCACGCAAGAACCCAAGACCTGCCCTAAACCGGATGCCCAGAACTTTGGAGCACTCAGCTAGCACACCCAACGCGAAAGCGGCGCCTAAAAGAGCACTTTCGCCAACGTTTCTAACCACTCCGCATGGCAGCGGAACCTGACGCTCGCTAGATGGCGCTACAGTGTTCAAAATGGCGCTACCCCATAAAACGAAGTCTATATCCATTCATTCATTATATACCTTAAGCTGCACTAAAATTTATATTAAATGAATGAATGAATGAATGTATGAATGAATGAATGAATGAATGAATGAAACGTGTTTTTAGATCAATAAATTACTTCAGGAATACCTAAGCAACGTTATCACTAAAAAAAAAAGGATTTAGGTTGAGGCCGCACGGGAGCGACGTCGTAAGCACGATCCATTAGAGTCAAGAAAACATTAGCTATTTACTTTTGCGTGGAAAGTAGCTTTTGGGTTTCAGAGTTTGTTCTCATCTTCGAAATACTCAATTTCGCATCTCATTTAAAGACGCATTTGAGCATGCTCGTAAAACACCAAGTCCACCTAACTGCTAGGAGGTCCTTTTCATTTTCTTTTTCTCTCTCTATCTACGTGCAACCCAAGAAACCAATCGCGAATTTCAAATTTAATCTCGCCTTCGCCGATGTTTTTCCCAATATCCTGACCAAATACATTTCCTCGCGCACCAAAACTTCTCGGCAGTATCAAGCAACGGCGCCGCGGCAAAGAACTCCTTCAGGCCGTACACGTAAATCAACAAATCATAATTCAAAAAATCATAAAAAGTTCCACTCCACTCCATTCTTTTTTTTTCCTTGTTTACTTTTTTTCTATAATAGGCATATATTATACTGAAAACCCACATGCGCAGATCCATTTGTGAATGGCCTGCTCCAGCTTTTAGGGGCTTGCATTTTATGCGGTATGTGCACATACTTTACTTATTTTTAGTGTGATACTTATTTTAAAGGGGAAACCGGATATCCGCACGGGAGATCAGAGCACTGGTGAAAGTTCAAGCCGTACAAAAATGCGTGCGATACTTAAACAAATGCAAAAAAAAAGCTTGAGAGTTTTTTTTCCTAAAAGAAGCCATTGTGCGAGATTTTGAATGCTATATTGCCAGACGTCGTGCGGGTTATGGAAAGCTTTAGGAGAGAAACAAAATTATACAAAAACCAGTAGTTTTTCTACTAACATTTCATTTTGATAATCGCGTTTTTGCGGCCATTATTCCGTGATTTCGTAAAGTTTCGCGTGAGCACACAATCGAGCAAATCCGGTCAAAAAGAAATACTAAACGTGTATTTGCTCTAAGAAATCTAGGCTGGCTTGCTAGAATCAACGTTTTAGCTTAAACAGTGTAAAAAAATTAAAAAAAAGGTTCTTAAGTTTAAAGCGCGCGAGCGCTCGAGTATTAACGTTATACTCCACTCATGCGCAACATTTAGCATTGTTCTCTTTCACACAGTCTCAGCGCCCTATCTATGGCTCTGGCGTTTTCGAGTAACGAGCGCCGTCTGGGGAGTTGTCTGCGAACTACAAATGAGGGGCAGCCCAACATGCCCCCGCCCGTCAGAGAACATTGGCATCGCGCCGTTGTATCGGTCTTCAGCGCTTTTGATAGCCCATATATACTAACGATACTAAAAAAAACAGAAACGTCAAAATAGACTAAATAGGCGCGAAGTTAGATGCTAACAACGTTGGTCGTGCGGAACGGTGCCCCGCTGAAATGGCGACAGCGGGAAGATCGTCCTAGGGAGAGACTGTACGCATGCGCAGAAGCATACGGGAAAAAAATATATTTCACCGTAAACTACTCTGAGAGCCGGTCGCCACAATCCATGGACTTTACTTTACTCATTACAAGTAACCGATTTACTCATTACAAGTAGCCGAATTACTTGTAATTGAATATTTATTTTATGTAATGTT
>JAZHYW010059946.1:0-25732 GCA_037355805.1 Ixodes ricinus | reverse complement strand
AAAAAAATACACAAAAACAAACATGAAACGTTTTGAGTTCAAGCTTAGTTCAAACAGGAAATCTGACAGCAGCACTTGGCAAGGACAGGATTTCTTTTTTTTTTCAAATGAGGTAAGTTTTTTTTAAACGTTTCAAGTATTCATAGCGTAACACAAATTCGCTCGTTAAGTTGAAGAGTTGACAAGATGTTGTGACGTGAGAATTAACGAATCCACAATTTTCTGGCCTACTTTGCCACGAATGAAATCCAAGCACGGTCGCTGCTTTCCGGTAACTCGCTTGACGTTTGACTCGCGAGCGGAGTTCGCCAAACGCCGTTTTCCGCGAGACGCGACTCCAAAAAAAGAAAAAAAGTAAACCGAATCAGCGGGAGTCGGGATTTCTATTATTGTCACACGCTAAGTAAAATATCCGACTCACGTGTTCTTCGTTTAGACGCATTTTCCGCAGTTGAAGCGTGTCGCTGCAACTTGAAAGAAGTTGTCCCCATCAAAATATGTTTGCACTTGCTTCAGGCAAACACAAAAAACACAAAAAAAGTTGGAAGTGACTTTTGTCCAAATGTGAAGCTTGTATCGAGGTAATAGAAAGCGCAACCAAGCGGATATGTTTAAACTGAATTTTACCCTTTCAGTGACGTGAGTAATATGGGCTCATTTTTATTGCGTGCATGTATCAGGTTTAGCGTGAACTATTAACACATTCCCCGACGCCAAGATGCTTTTCTGGTGTCAGGGGATGACCTGTACATCATACAAGGAGCTGTTTCTATCTGAGGCGCATTTCGCCCTTGCATCACTGTCCTATCGCACTGTCCGTGCAAAACTGCACGCAAGATATTCTCTAAGAATACACCTGTATGAAGCAAACGTGTACGCAGGCCAATTGTTGTATTATCTGTGCTGCGAATGCCGTGTAACATTCCAAAAGAAGAGAGTTTACACTGGAAACTCAATCCTGTCTTGCAAGGGAACGGCAGAGCGGTTGGTTTCCAAGAGGCGCGCTAGCCAGGATGCATTTGTAATTTAGTCCTGCTAAAGCGATGGCTTATGCAATGAGTATTCAAACACCTAAATCTATTTCTGTAGTTTCTTCGCAGGGGGATATGATCCTGACATCATTGACGCCAGCACATACCGCCGAGCGCCCGATGGCAGGGAAACTCCATATAGCCCTCAAAGTGTTACCCGCATGGACTCGCAGCAGGCTAGCGGAACCATATTTGGGGCATGGAAGGTGGCCAATACCGCTCAGTTTGTAAAATGTTCTGCACTGTATCCGGAAGGGGTCAAAACACGCTGTTGTACAGATCCTTCTACAAATTTCGCGACATCTAGCGGCGGCGGTTGGCATCACGCGTGCGCTGAGGCTGCCCACTCTGGCCCGCCATTGGAACATCGGAAAGCTGAAACTGAAATGCGTTCACTCAACATGAGTGGATTCCGCGACGTGCATGCGGACATTCTACATTTTAATAACAGAATATTATGCTTCATAAGTATATCCTGATTATACTAGAATCGCTTGCACGACAAAAATATCTATAAACCGGTAATTGAAGGATGGCCGGGAGAAAAATACAGCCAGTTCAGTAGGCTGCAGCCCCGCAGTTAGTTCCTTCCTGAATTGTTATATATTAAGTTACCTTTCATGTACTAGTAGCGGATGCTACATTTTCAAACCTTCACATTTCGACATTTAAGAAGGCATGCTTTCAATATTCTTAGCCCATCCAATGACCAGCTAAATAAAATTGATATTTGCCTTATCTTGTACTATATACAAATAAATGTGGAAACACTCACGAGAAAACGGTCGACATAAAAACGGAACGAGGGCAAAGCGCCTTGCTTTGAAGTGTATACCACCTGGATGGGACACATCTGTAGATTTAGTCCCCTGCTGCTACTAAAATCTTCAACCAGGTCAAGAATACAGGAACCAATTGTCCACTTGATGAAATAAACAATGAATGGATAAAGGCCAAATTGCATAAAAATCAAATTCTAGGTAATCTTTTCTCAGGGCGACACAAAAGTAAATGAGATTTTTCCCGGTGAGCTTCTCTCCGGTGTGCTCTTCTCCGGTGACGTTTTCCCACGGATTCGATTTAAACAGCACGCATCATTGTTGTTTGTTCAGTTCAGTTCAGCGCGGTTTATGAGGCCTCAAGTGTGCTTCAGTGAAGTGCATTACAGAAGGTTTCTGTTGTACGAAGTTAAACAGTTAGTGTTGTCTAATAGAAGTTCGGCTAATTTAATGCAAGACACAAATTATTTAATGGGCGGCCCAACAATTGTCGAACTTGACGCAAATACCAGCTTAGAACGAGTCCCTGATGTGAATGACCTGTGAAATACCCGTTCGTTTTCTCCACGCGCAATCGAAGTTGCAGAGCAAATTCCAGAAAAGCAGGCAGCATTCCCCGTCAACTCAGCAGCCAGAACAAGCGGCCACGTGATCTGGATTCGATTATATAGCCCAATGTCGATCCTATCCACGCGCTGGGGTTAACAAGTCATAGGACACGCGAGTAGTTCCAGACAATGTTGTGGTTCGGCTATTGTCGTCACGTCATTGCAGCGATTGTACACGGACCACTACCCGAATGCTTCTCGAGCTATCGAGTAGCACAAACGCCAAATTGAGTGCACGCCCACGCAATGCTCCGGGTTCAATCTATGAGCCGCATTCATATATCGTCATTGGGCGGTACTGCGACCACCCAGATGCGTCATCAAGTTTTTGCGAAGGACAGATTGAATGAAAACGCGCTCGCTTTTGTCCTTGCAATGGCACCACAATAAAAGGAGTTTCTTGGCCAGTGGCGTTGCGTGGGAGTATCCTTGAGTCCCACTATAGTGCCAGCAAGCGCGTGTAAAGTGAAAGCAACATCCCAATTGAATGTCGTTGCACCGCCATTTTAAGCTATCGGCGTTTGCTGCCGCTGCTCCAACGCTAATCGGAAGATGCCTATTCATTGGTTCCTGTCACGTCACTCTGTACGCATACGGGAGTGAATGGTAAGAACAAAGACACGATGAGAAATCGTGCTTCCCCCAAATCAGACTGTAGACAGCGCGATCCCTAATGCTTTGACGAGCAAGGGAATGCGCACGCGAACCGCACACACACTGTGGAATAGGTATAGAATGTACCTTGGAGGGGCGTTAATGGGACTTTATTTGGCTTTTTGTTCAAGACTGAAAATATACTAAGAATAGCGTAGCCGGCCTACAAATTCTGTCGCAACATGAACTTTTGAGAAAGTTGTCTGCACACAGGCGCTTCTAATTATATAGAATTATGTGAAATTGTACCCCAGAGTAATGGTATTAACATGAGAATCACTTCAAATTTAGAATGAGAGCTTGATTCTGGCGAACTGTATTGTGCGAGGTATTCTATATCACGGTACCCTTGCTAACTTTCCAGAAGGGTCGGTTATTCGCAAAGAAATTGATAATTGCCGTAAAACACCATGAGGGCAAGTACTGCCGTTACGAAAGGCGTAAAATTGTCGGTACGCGATGCGCAAGCTTTGAAAACAAAATAACGCAGAGTGCACACCTAATGCTGGGCTGGAAATTTACGCACGAAGAAATACCACCGTTTCAGACTGATGAGGGACTCAAAGTCGCCTTCATTGACGAATACGCAGCTACGCCACCGTTTTACACTAGCTCGTTTTCAGGGCGGCATGGTACTCGTGAAATTCGTCTATTCGTAAATGACTGTTAATCGCAGCCAAACTCCTATTTGAAGTCGGTGCAAGATCGTCGGCAGCGGCATCGCCCGCACTCGGCAATGCAGCGACGGCCCAGCAGGGTAGTCATGGCGGCGCGCCCCCTAAGCAGGGCTCCTTTAACACTTTCCGACATAGTCAAACACGGTGTCTCAGGGTTGTCAAAAGCAATTTAAAAAAAAGTCTTTTGCAGAAAAAAAAAACATTTTAACCTTTCTTTAATGGTAGCTGGCTGTGTGCATGCTAACTCATTAGAGTATTTTAGATATCGGGATATATATATATATATATATATATATATATATATATATATATATATATAAGAGAGGGAGAGAGTGTCCTTTTCGTCTTTAGCCACGTATCTGAATAACTCAAAAAACAAAAACACACGCCCACACACCCCCCAAAAAAAAAAAGAGGATTACACCATCTGCCCGAGGGGAACCATGGGGTGATGCGGAGCATCGCGGATCGTAATTAATTTATTCCCTTCTTGACTGATTTCTTTTGGCCGGCCGGATTTGGGCTGCGGCGGACGCGAAAGCGGCCGAGAAACGCTAGCAGACGACAGCCGCAGAGTTGCGGGGAAAGCCCGCACCCCACTGGAAAGCCCCTGCGTGGCGCTGCGACCCGCGCGCCCAAAACTATCCTCCTTTCACTCCTCCGGGGAACGCGCGCAGCGCGCTCGCCCGAAGGAGAGGAGACTAGAAGGAGGAGAGTTGGGCATGCGCGCGCGGTGTGAGCAGAAGCGAACCACGCGAAGTGCACGCAGCTGGTAGAGAGAGAGGCGGAGAGAGTAACGCGCAGCTGTTGGAGAGAGGGAAGGAGGAGAGTTGCGCATGCGTAGTGTGAGTGCGGACTACGACGCCGACGCCGACGCCGCGGAGCATAGACCCGAGCAAGAGATGCTCCGCATCTAAAAGGAGTCGATGCGGAGCTCAAATCGCGTCTGCTTCATTGGCGGGGGTTAGGGTGGCGTTAGAACTACCTGAACCCTGAGTGACTCCTATTGAAGGGGTAGTGGGTAGACCTCAAAGCAAGCTGCCTTGGGGTTTATACTATCCTTCAGTCGAGGGTCAATCCAAAGGGTGTATGTCAAAACTTCCCATTCGCATTTGAACCATGCGCATTTCGTCCCATTCTCATTTGGTCCTTCTCGTTTGAACCTTCTCATAAGATCCGAATCGTGCTTTTCGCAACTGGGCCCATTCTCATTTTGCCCGTTATCTGAAAACGTCCCATTCGCATTTTGACCGTGCGCATTTCGTCCCATTCTCATTTGGTCCGCCTTGTTTGAACCTTCTCATAAGATCCAAATTGTATTTTTCGCAACTAGACCCATTCTCATTTCGCCCGTTCGCGCTACGACCGTATGGCACTAGTTCGGCATGCTCCTAACGTCGTTATGCCTTCGCGGCTTTGTTGATGAGCCTTACCTTGCTTGGGCCCCCAATATACCATCAGATATATGTTATTTGTAGAGGTACGCATTGAGAATCGTACAATGACGCCTGCTTCCCTTCCTCTAAGCAAACGAGAAAAAAAAGCGATGAACATTTAATTCGGAAACTTTGTTTGAACAGAAATAGCATACATAATAGCAGTGGTTCTCAACCCTTGATGTTTCGCGGACCCCTTGTAGAAAGGCGGAGATGATGGAGGACCCCGTTCGGGGTGAGGGGAATAGAAAGGTATAGGTTATCATGATAATGATTTAATAAATGAATATCACTAATTGCTAGTGTGAAGTAAACTTATCTCATTGACATACACACGAGAGTACTCACCCGAAAATTGGAACGTTTTTTCTCAACGTGAAGAAAGACAACTAATATTGCCGTGCTTGACTGATGAGACAGGGCTTCGCGGACCGATGCCTTCGCAGACCCCCATTTGAGAACCACTGCATTATAGAAGTGGTGGCATTGTCCCACGTCGAGAGACCTCAAACAACGTGACATTTCGGAATATGATCTGGCTGCGATAAATAGCTGGTCTGTTTTATTGTCAGCTAGTAGCTTTTCACGACGACCTCGACGCACTGCTAAAATCCTTAGCAGAGAGAGTATGCCTGTAGCATGGCACACACACACAAACACGAACAAAATATATCAATGTATTTATTAATATTACCCTAAAAAACGATTTTGGTATGTAAAGAGTCAAGTGCGACAGATCAAAGCGAGATATTTATGAGAATAGCTGTTTTGAGAAGGGCCAGGTGAGAAGAGCAAAACGAGAACGGGCCCAAATGAGGAGGGTTGGAATGCGAAAGACGAAACGGGAAAGGGCCAAATGCGACGGGTCAAAGCGAGAAGATCTTTTTGAGAATGGTTGTTTTGAGAAGGGCCAAGTGAGAAGGGCGAAACGAGAATGGACTCAAATGAGAAGGGTTGAAATGCGAAGGACGAAACGGGAAAGGACCAAATGCGACAGGTCCAAGAGAGAAGATCTTTTTGAGAATGGTTGTTTTGAGAAGGGCCAAGTGAGAAGGGCGAAACGAGAACGGGCTCAAATGAGAAGGGTTGAAATGCGAAGGACGAAACGGGAAAGGACCAAATGCGACAGGTCCAAGAGAGAAGATCTTTTTGAGAATGGTTGTTTTGAGAAGGGCCAAGTGAGAAGGGCGAAACGAGAACGGACTCAAATGAGAAGGGTTGAAATGCGAAGGACGAAACGGGAAAGGACCAAATGCGACAGGTCCAGAGAGAAGATCTTTTTGAGAATGGTTGTTTTGAGAAGGGCCAAGTGAGAAGGGCAGAAACGAGAACGGACTCAAATGAGAAGGGTTGAAATGCGAAGGACGAAACGGGAAAGGACCAAATGCGACAGGTCCAAGAGAAGATCTTTTTGAGAATGGTTGTTTTGAGAAGGGCCAAGTGAGAAGGGCGAAACGAGAACGGACTCAAATGAGAAGGGTTGAAATGCGAAGGACGAAACGGGAAAGGACCAAATGCGACAGGTCCAAGAGAGAAGATCTTTTTGAGAATGGTTGTTTTGAGAAGGGCCAAGTGAGAAGGGCGAAACGAGAACGGACTCAAATGAGAAGGGTTGAAATGCGAAGGACGAAACGGGAAAGGACCAAATGCGACAGGTCCAAGAGAAGATCTTTTTGAGAATGGTTGTTTTGAGAAGGGCCAAGTGAGAAGGGCGAAACGAGAACGGACTCAAATGAGGAGGGTTGAAATGCGAAGGACGAAGCAGGAAAGGACCAAATGCGACAGGTCCAAGAGAGAAGATCTTTTTGAGAATGGTTGTTTTGAGAAGGGCCAAGTGAGAAGGGCGAAACGAGAACGGACTCAAATGAGGAGGGTTGAAATGCGAAGGACGAAACGGGAAAGGACCAAATGCGACAGGTCCAAAGAGAAGATCTTTTTGAGAATGGTTGTTTTGAGAAGGGCCAAGTGAGAAGGGCGAAACGAGAACGGACTCAAATGAGGAGGGTTGAAATGCGAAGGACGAAACGGGAAAGGACCAAATGCGACAGGTCCAAGAGAGAAGATCTTTTTGAGAATGGTTGTTTTGAGAAGGGCCAAGTGAGAAGGGCGAAACGAGAACGGGCTCAAATGAGGAGGGTTGAAATGCGAAGGACGAAACGGGAAAGGACCAAATGCGACAGGTCCAAGAGAGAAGATCTTTTTGAGAATGGTTGTTTTGAGAAGGGCCAAGTGAGAAGGGCGAAACGAGAACGGACTCAAATGAGGAGGGTTGAAATGCGAAGGACGAAACGGGAAAGGACCAAATGCGACGGGTCCAAGCGAGAAGATCTTTTTGAGAATGGTTGTTTTGAGAAGGGCCAAGTGAGAAGGGCGAAACGAGAACGGGCTCAAATGAGGAGGGTTGAAATGCGAAGGACGAAACGGGAAAGGACCAAATGCGACAGGTCCAAGAGAGAAGATCTTTTTTGAGAATGGTTGTTTTGAGAAGGGCCAAGTGAGAAGGGCGAAACGAGAACGGACCCAAATGAGAAGGGTTGAAATGCGAAGGACGAAACGGGAAAGGACCAAATGCGACAGGTCCAAGAGAGAAGATCTTTTTGAGAATGGTTGTTTTGAGAAGGGCCAAGTGAGAAGGGCGCGAAACGAGAACGGGCTCAAATGATAACCACCCCAATCCAAGTTCAGCGTTCTCGACGTCACCACTACCCCTGCAAAAGAGCACGGGCAGACACTCCGGCATAGCTTTTGTCTCGGGCTGCACAAAGGTTCCTCTCGCCCCGAGTGAGGGATATTTCTTGCAATTGGCGGCATTTTGTTCGCGTGTGTGACAACTTTAAAGATTTTTGCTTGGCGAGACGCCGGCGGTGGCATCCATTTCGTCTAACCATAGCCTCCTCTATACTGACAAAGCCTGGCAGATTGCCACGAGACGCGGCCGCCGAAATTGAAAAGGTAGAGCGGCAGACAACGGATGAGGGGAGAGCCAGGTGACGGGCGCCCGCTGCGGCGAAGACGCCGAAACACACTTCCCCCGAGCGATGGAATGTCCGCTCGTGCTCCTCGCGTTCCTCACCGCTTCTTTTCTCGTCGGGTTTGAAAACCCTGTTTCGGGTCCTCGCCGCTGCAAAAGCTGTGCGCTGACGCCCAGGTTCCCCGAGAAATGCTCTTGTGCTACCAGATCCTCGCGCTCCAAATCTGCGACCGGGAACTCTATGGCTCCGACGTCGAACTGCCAGGCTTCGTGAGGAGGCTATTGTGTAACTTGTCGTGGCTTAAGCGGTTGCGCGTGTCGTCCGAGGCACCCGATGAAGTATTCGATATTCGTTGATGCACTCCTCTAGCCGCTCCTCGTACAAAGGCAGCTTCAGATTCCACGTCCTTTGTGACGCGTCTATCCATTCAGAAGCGTCTTTCTTTTCAGCGGGAATCTGTTCGTCGTCTTCTGCATCTAACAGCGCTGCTGCCATAATTCCGTATTCCCGTTTAGTGTATACGCCTCCATCTTTCCTCCTGTCGTCAGCGCGCACCAAACCCCGCTGTCGAGAGCGCGGCCACTGAGTGCGTCTGACAACACTGACATCCTCTCGGCTCTTTGCCGTTCGTGTGAATGCTCGAGTTGGGGAGGGAGTCCCGCGCTTCGTTCAACTGGTTCCGCCGATCACTGTCATCACCAACATCCCTAAGCATGCCTCGTGTGAATACCCCTTTAAAGAAATCGGAGCGTACGCTTTCCGCAAAGCACTTGTGAAAGTCAATCGCCGCAATCTACGGAGCGAGCTTTGCCAATGACGAGGCTGGAAATGTGCTTGTAGCACCTGTACACGTTTGTTTACTTCAAGGAGCGTAGTACAAAGAGTCCAGCTCTCACGCGGAGAATTATTAATCCCCAGACCTCTTTATGCAGAGAATTGAGACGCGTGTGTAGGCGCATTTTAGATTAGATATGCGTATCTTTCATCAAGACGTAGACGTTTCAAACACCAAAAAGCATCGCTTATTCTTCCTCGTTCAACCAAATCGTGTATAAGATCTACTTCTCGCAACGCATGAACAATGCGCAAACTTTTTTTCCTTCTCCCCGGTGTAAAAACGAGTACAAAAAGAGTCCGCGCCGTGGCACTCAGCACGGTGAAACGTCATGCACAAAGTCAGAGCACAGACAGTTGCTATTAGACCTAAACACGTTTTCACCCTTGACATTCGTCCTCCTTAGCTTGTGGCCATAGGCTCACCAAGTGTTTTCTTTGTTGTTGTTGTTGTTTTTCGGAAAAAGTGAACGCATAGATGTTTTTTTTTGCTTTTTTTTTAGAGTGTAGCCACTAACAGCTTAGAAACGCTCGACGTGGCAGGTCCCGTGCATCTAATGATATCGCTCTTCAGCCAATCAGATTGCTGCATCTATGGCCAACTTTTGGGACATTCCGTGAAATAAAAAATAATAATAAAGTTTTCAACGAAATATAATTTTTTAATGTATTTGTGTTCTATAAAACCCGGGCAATTACAGCCTTCAAAAACACTAAACTATTTTGGCAAAAAAGTAAATCAGGAAGTAAAACAAATCTATGAATTAATGTTCAATGCAAAAAATGGTACAGCCGTGTAATTTAAAACTATACGCGTCACAAAAAAAAAAGAATTACTGCTTTCTGATAATTTATGACTGTCATCTCAAAAATGTCCCTTGGAACAACATTGCGATGTTTGCTGTTCAGTTGAAACTTTTCGTTTTAGTGCATGCGGCGAGGTGTTGATGTTCAAGGAAGTTGAGGATCAGCCGATCAAAATGCCGTTGAACGAGTCAAGAGGCAGGGACAACCATAGAGTTATTATAATGTACGCTAGAGGCTCAAGTGGCGCTAGTGTGCTGACGCAAATTGAAGCAGACAGCAACCAGTTGAAAATTGACCTCCACTAATGCATTTTTAGGAGAAAAAGTGAGTGTAGTTCTCCCTTTGTCGATCATAAGAGCAAATATCCCGAATAATTCGTATACGTACCAGAGTAGCTTGGAACATTTCTCAGTCAGGCCGACGAAATAATTGGTCAGGGTACGGCGTTTTTCTTTTTCAAAATCACCGCATTAAAAACGGTGCTAAGACGGCTTCGTACGTGTGTGAATGTGCACTGTCGGACACACTTAGCGCGAACACGACGTTCTGGCGCTTTTCAGCATGAGGGATCTACGTGCCAAACGAACGAAGGACGTCTGGGAAGCCGAGAGAGTACGTGCAAAAAACTACGCAGTAACACTGGATCAGTAACTATCCGCGCACGTGCCATCAAAATAAATTGAAGGCCACGTAATATATTCTGATTTTAAATAAGTACCGCTTTATTCTTTCTGCTCCGTGCGAACTCCTACGTTCAAGATATCACCAGCGCGATCGAAATCTTTGAGAACAAGTGCCCGATAAAAAGCTTTCCAGGCAGACAGACAACATACGAAGAGACACCTTTCATAGCCCACGTGCTTTATTATTTACGTTTTGAATGTTTTTATCCGCTCATGCATGACGGTCATTTTCACATAGTGACAGGACTGGCATATTAGGCATCATATAAGCGTCACCGAAATGCAGGCCAGCCTTGAACACACTCTATATTCCTTTCGATTGTAACTTTGCTTTGAATCGTCACTTGTTTTTACATACGCGCCGCGGAACACGCGTTTGGAATTGAAATGTAGCGAAGTCAAACATCGTTCACTAATAAAAAGTGCGCTAACTAAAAGCAATTACACTTTCTACGGTTTTAATGAAGGTACATACTATTCAGTACAACCCAAATAACCAAAGTATTTCGTGTTATTTCCCGGCGAAGAGACAAAATGCACGCCCGTTTTCCCATAGGAATGCACAGGGAGCACCGCAAAAGTAGACTGGTTGCTGTCTGCTTCAATTTGCGTCACGGAAGTCGCATAGACACTAGCACCAATTGCACCTCTAGCGTACATTATAATAACTCTATGGGGACAACTATAAGCCCCACGCTTTCGTTTCTTAAACTGTCAGTGACCAAAACTATTAAAAAAACAATCGAGGTGAAAGGGCTTACCCCATTCGAGCAGGGCCTCGATGGCGTTGGCCGACGCATTCTTGGCCGCTTCGTGGATTGGGTAGAAGCCGTTGTCGCAGGTGATCTTGGGCGAGGCCCCGAACTGGCTCAACTGAAACCACCCGGTCACTATCAGCATCATCCAAAATACGAATGCACTCTTAAAAAAAAAAACACGTACAAAAGACAAACGTCCAAGTCGCCTTCCTGCAGAACACGAAGACAGACAATCGCGGCGAAGAAAAAAGGATACCGGCGATTGACGAAGCTCAGCGTGAGATTACACAACAAAAAGTGCGATGTGCGCAGGCACAATGACCGTGGCGTTTCACAATTTGCTTTGTTCCCGTGGTCGTCGCATTTTTAATTATTCAGGTCTATAGCCGTTTGCATCTCAAGAAAAAAGGACGTTTTGCTCAATGTTCATACGCCGCGCGAAGTAGTCCTTACGAGATTTGGGTGTCGGCAGCCGAAGCGATGCTTTTGGCGTTTGAAACATGTACGTCTTGATAAGGTAACACATACCTAAACTAAAATGCACCAACATATATCTCAATTATCAGCATAAAGAGGAAAATGAGTGATGCTCCGCGAGAAACCGTACTTTCTTTACTACGGTTCTTGAGGTGAAAACGAGTATAGTTGTATTTTCAAGTTTTCATTTGCTGGGATATTCTTTTTTTTTTCGACGTCATTGGCCGAGTGTTTTGCTCTGCCAAAAGGAAAACTCGGATCTTTTTTTTAGAGGTGTGGGTCACAGAGATTGATTTTTTATATTTATTTTGGTTACAATTGGTATACAGTAGCCGACACTGCGTTAACTAGTAAAATAGCTCCATCGATTTTCACATATTGAAGTAAGAAATTTATCGTGTCGCTCCGCAGCTAATGAGGTGTCGGCATTAGCCCATAAAAAATCTGAAGAACGAATCACCGAGCAAAAAATGTGAACATAATAAACAACGCCCTGGTTTTCTTGGGTGTTTTTTTTTTTTTGTACAGAGATAGAAGCTGGAGAGTACGTCGGTTTGAAAAAGTAGGAACACTAAATTTTTTGGGTTGCGTCTCTTTTTTTTAGTACTCTTAATAATGCGTATGACATCACTAATCATGGAACAGAACGCGAAAAAAGACCACGTCGCTAAAAATAATTTACTATCACGTTTCTTATTTTTTTTTTTTTTTGACAGCTTAGGAAACTGAGAAGCCGGCTCATTGTTTCGCTTCTGGCCTTATGGCTCGTGACTCCACCTTCTCCCCAGGTACTACCGTAGCCAGATTGAATGCGGATCGATCACATGGTGCCCGCTGAAAACCGCGACTTGGGATCGACGTGACAGACCACTAATTGCAACTATGCCACTAATCGCAACTATGGTAATGATCACAATGACAAAAAAAGTGATGCAGTTGAGGCATTGTCGTCTGCTCTCATTTGATAAATATACGCCAACACGCTGTTTACATACGAGCCCAGGTTCGCCCAGGTGTGGAAACTGCGCGTGCACGGAGATCAGATGCGCGTGAGGTGAGCCGTCTGCGCATGCGCGGCGACGACATCGACGCGGTGACTTTAGCACATGAAGCCTACATGGGCCGCGTCACGATGCACTTGATCCCGCGTGACCCCCGCCGCCACAGTGGCGCACCCCAGTCTGTGACGTCATTCCGCGAACCCGACTCCGAGCAATCGATACCGAAATCAATCACGCGATAATAAAAGTTTCACGGCGTCTTGGCGTATTTCACGTTGTTTACCAGCATTAGTGATGCCACACAGATTATACGGAGTTAAAATAAAGAAGAAAAAAAAACGAAACCAAAGTTTGTTGTCTCTGTGTCCTTATATTTCTCATAGGTTTAGAACGCGAGAGCGCACTTTAAAAAATATCTAGATTGTCCACTTCCACTTCGGTGAGCCCATCGCTACTATCGTATAGAGGGAACGCGGCAAACAACGATGTTGGAAATAGGCTTTGACCTAACAGAAACTGTTTGCGCTGTTTCACTGGACATGACGCATGCACGAAAAACGCCATGCGTCATGTAACATAACGTCATGCCACAGCGCAGGCTGATTTTTTTTTAGGTCTTAAAATGGTTTTATTTTTACTCGCCGAGCTCTTTCCGTAGATTACAGCGATTGGTTTCTCCGAGATACAGGAACGATGTGGTACAAACATAAAACACGACATATGCGCACGACGCTCTCATTGATCGTGCTTGTTGTCCCCTTAGTTCTACCAGCGTTATAAACCTTCGAGGGGTGCTTTCCTCATCGCCGTGTGCAACGGGATAGTTTACGACACACTTCGGAAGATTAAAATTCATTTTTGTTCGCCGTGAATGCTTCTAAGGGGTTGTTGTTTACACTGTGCTTCGAAGAACTTTGGGTAAGCCGAGCCTTCCGTCATTCGTGGGCAAACAATGCGATCTTTCGCGGGAGTTATGTACAACGACTGTGTACTCTTCGTCGTGCACGGTTGCGGCAACCGCGAAGCGGTTGTCGAGTTCGCACGCGGCTTTTGTGTTGGAAGCGGGGAGTTTGGAAACGTGAACCTCGACACTGGATCTCTCGTTGCGGGAACACAATGCCATGGTGTAAAATATTGTCCAAACGAACGGTGTTATGTGCATAGAAGGTATTCACGTGGGGTCATCACCATCCAGCTGAGGGCAAAACGACTCATCGCGTCTCGACATCAACAGTTTTGACAAAATTAATTTGGCTAAAGCTCGCTTCGGGCACGCGCTGCACCCTAAAGAAGCACAACTGGGGGAAGGGGGGGGGGGGGGTTGTAAGGTTGGTATTATTTAAATGAATGTAAATCACAAGAACATACTTCCGAAACGCAGGGCTTGACGAGTCTCGAACATTTTATTGGGGCTATGTAGTCAACGCGATCGGGCATTCCAATGGGAACGCTGAGGGCCGGATGGCAAAGCGAGCTACGTAATGATAACAGGCTACGTCCAGCGCTTCTTAAAGGGACAGTGACAGGGTATTTATTAGGGCTGGGCGTCAATTAAAAGATTTAACCCGATTAATCGGCACCCATTAACTGATTAATCATTCGATTAATCGGTTTCGTTAATTCCCATGCATAAACAGTTTCAAAAAGTCAAATTTACATGTTTTTGCCTTTGTTGAATATGCGATAAACGGCGTAATGCGCAATTTTGGATTTTTATATCAACCCTCAAGTGTAGTTGAGAATAATCAAGAGACGCCCACACTCACAAATGATTACTTCAGGCGCAGAAGCAAAAAGGTTCGGTGATATTTCCGGCAATAGCGAACTCCATTGATCGTTCACGACAGTCTCTGCTGCGCTAAACGGACACTCGCACGACGTTCAAGTGGCCGGCACACGTTTAGCCTTCTCCACTTGTTCGAGTTACAAACCTCGCCCCTGCAGTTTACTTTAGGTCAACATTTCACGTAAGGTTGACCTTCATACAGGTGTTCTCGTCCATATCTGCGAGGTGAAAGCGTTGCATCTTTACTTTTTTTTGTTAGTAGAAAATTAACCGATAAACCGGTTAAAACGTTATTCGCGAATAAAGCATTAATCGATTAATTGGTAGGTTAATCGATGAAGTGCCACAGCCCTACTATTTGTGCTCGCCGAGGTTTTTAATGCGAAAGCATTAACTGCCCCATGGAGAGAGAGAACATGTTTATCATATATGATAGGATTCCCGTCTACGAGTGGTGTGCTCAGAGACGAGGGGGGGGGGGTTATAAGGAGGGGATGTGGATGACTATAGTGCTATTAAATGAATTTATGAGCCCCAGATTCCCTGATGAATTCAACCAGGGATTCTAGGATTGTGTCCCATGGAGTGAGCCGACGTCATCAGCTTTGAAGCCGCGCCAAACGGCACCTAAACTCCTTTCTCCAAGTGAAGCCGCGATCTGATGGCTCCCAGCTTTGAAGCCACGCGAAACGCCTAGCCAACGGCACCTAGTTTCCCCGCTCCCAATGGAGCACAGTGAAGTCGGTCCCATTGGCTGGCGCGCGTCATAGTTTCAAGGAACGAGGCTCCCATTGGCCGTTGAGCGTCAGTTTCAAGGAGGGCCACCCCATGGCGCTGCGTGCCCGCGCCGCCAGCGCGCCGGTATGGCGCCGGTACAAGGAATCGGTTGGCGCGATCGGGCACACTGCCAGCGCGCGGGAAAGAAAACGGCCGTAGCGCCGCTCTGGAGAGCGGCGGCAAGGCCGTCGTTGTCAGCGCAGCACGGCCACTTCACGAGGGCGCGCGCAAGAACGACATTCATGCTTTCGCATTCACAATTCATAAGAAGTGCTTAGGTATACCTCGAGCCCTTTATTTAAATATAACCTAAAAAAAACAAAAACAGACACCCCTTAAAAGTTTTTTTTTTGTTAGGCGATTGTATTATGGAATCAGAAGACTACCCCAACAATATTTTGCTACTGCGTCACATATATTTTTAATAAAGTCAGAAAACGCAACTGCTCGAAACAGAGACCGAAACTGGACTAGGGAGGAAGAAGAAATATAGACGAGGAGAGCGTTAACAAAAATCACGTGGCCGGGCAACTTTTTTTTTTTTTGTATCACCGTATTTGCAGCTTTCTTAGAAACCACAAGAAATGGGTATCATATTTCTTTTCTAGTTTTAATATGGTGTTTGTGCCTTCAACGACCCACGACTTTGATTATCTTTGATGGTTGTGTCTAAACCATAGATAACGGCACGTGACCACGGAGAAGAGAGTGAGTGCGACTCAAACCGGCCAGTTCTCGATATCGGCTTTTTCCGGGCGGAAACAAAACAAATTTCGAGCCGGAAACTGTTGTGGGCAGTTGGGCTCCCATATGTCATGCATACAAATAAAAACCTTGGCGAGCATAAATACCCTGTCAGTGTTCCTCTACCAAGAACACAATTTGCGGTTCAAAATTCGTTTTCTTTCACCCCGAAAACAGCCGGTCGAGAATTGGCCGGATCCAGTCGCGCTCACTCTCTTTTTCATGGTCAAGTGACGTTCAAGCAACGTGTACCAAATACTATACTGAAAGTCGTAGGTCGTCTAAGGTACACATTCAATATTAAGAATAGAAAGGAATATGAACCCCATTTTTGTGGCCTTCAAAAAACTGTGAACGCGTTGATCGAGAAAAAAATGTTGCACAGAAGTATGTACAACGTCGTTCTCAATAGGGCGACGCACCCCGGGTTGGACGACGCGATGACGCCGCACAACGGACCCACGTGACGACGGACGTGGGGCCGCTACTTCGGAACTATCTTTCGAGGAACCGGCCAATCGACCTTCAAGCGCAAAACATCGAGCGGAAGTTATATGATTGCGAAACAATCGTACGACAAACGGTGCACGCGAAGTTGCTGTCCTCGTCGTCTGCTTCGCACGCCGGGGCAGCGGAAAGCAAAAAAAAAAACGCTCGGTCGGGTGTAGCCACGTGACTTCCGGCCATTAGCTTCCATGCTCGTGTTTCAGTTTCGCTTTCGAGCAGTTGAATTTTTTTTTTGTGGCTTTATTAAAAATATGCGTGACTCTGCAGCAAAATATTTATTGAGTAATCTCCTGACACCGTGTTAAATCGCCTGGGCAAAAAGTAAAAAAAAATAAAAAATTGGGCCCGGGGGGGGGGGGGGGCGTCAGTGTTTTTTTAAACTGTCGGTGGCTTGAATTGTAGAACTTTTGGTATTAAGGGAAAAACATCGTTTTGACCTTGCCACACAACTGGAAGATGTCAATTGTTTTTAATCACGGTTTTAAACCTTTTCGTTTTGCCTTTTATATATGTACTCGTTCCAGGTTGTAATCTCTCTATTTTATTTTTTCGTCGTTAATACCTGACGTGCAAACTACGTGGCTGGAGACGAGAACAGACAGAAAATATTTATATGGCGAACCGAAGCTTTGTCTTACCTACAAATCTATAGTGGCACTTACGCGATACGTTCTTGGTCTGCGGGCGCACGTGTCTCTCAGGTCAGGGGCAGACTTGTACGGTATACTCATTACAAGTAATCACACTACGTTTGGAGAAATTTTGTAATCGTTCGAATACCTTTATTAGAAAGTAATTGCGAGAGTAATTTTGTTTTTACAAGTTTCCTAGCCAGGAATCACCGAACCCAGCCTCCAATAGCAGGATGGACGGTTTACCAAAATTAATGGATTGAAAAGATGAGCAGTTTGTAATTCCGTGATTCTAATAATAAAAAAAAAGAACCGTTTTCAAACCGGCAGAACAATCTCTCGTTTTGAAAATCTGAAATTTTCGGAAAAGTAACGATCACTTTTTTCAAGTAACAGCTAATTACTTTTCTTCTCAATTGTTCGAGTCATCTATTTGATTACTTTTAACCCAGAGTGATTGTAATAGTCATCGACTACTTTTTCTCGACTGACGTGTACAAGTCTGGTTAAATGTCGACTTGCAGTGGTAAGCAGGCTTCCTCCTTACTTACGCGAGGGGGAGGGGGGGGGGGCGGGAACCGAAGAACGTACGTTTTACCGAAAGAGGGCAAGAGAAAAAAGTGGAAAGGGTTCCCGGCGCTTGTGACGCTTTCCTCCTTGCTGGTGTGTTAGGAACGAGCGAACGTGTGTTGCTCCGAGATCACTTTTTTTTTCACCCGTTTTCCTTTATTTCTTTTTTTCTCGATTTAATCAGAGCTAGCAAATTCAATGATGACAATCCCCTAGTCTTGGAGACACCATTGTTCGGCAATATGCTGCACGAATCACAACCTAAAGTGCAGAATGTTATCTGACGACATCTATTTCGCGTACGGGATCCGACAAAGCCAGTGAGGCTGCGATGTCTTCACACTTCATCGCTTTGCAAATGACCAAGACCTCCGGCGGCGGTGGGTTCCGTCCGTAAACCAAAAGACTTTTCCTCAACGCCATTCTTTCGAGTGAGCTCAGGACATTTTGTGAATGGAGCGCGCACTGAACTAAACGTTGTACCGTCGATGAAAATGGGATATAGCTCGAAAGGTGCGCGCAAGTTTTCTCGTGAGGATCGCTGTTTCAGCTTGTAACTTTTCGTAACTTAATTTACTTAAGGCTGATATTTTGAAGTGCTGACATTGACTTGATTTTATTATCCACAACGCTTGGTCGAAGGCTTATTTCCGCCGCCGCGGGTGTGGCTGAAAATTGTCAAAAAGTTAGTTCTATCGGTTTTCGTGAATCGCGATTTCCTGCATGACACAGAAAGCCGTGAACTTATGTCGACCGGAACAACTTGACTGGATCCTTCTAGTTTTGAAAATGAGTACATAATGTAGCTGGAAATAAAACTTCAAATTCTATTGCTGAAACACGCTCATGAATCGATTTAGAATCGTTGAATCATTGATCGACTCGCTCCGGCAATGGGCCCAGCTCGACTTTGCTGTTTTCAGTTCTCAACAAGGGACACACTCGTCGACACGGGATTCTCAAATAAAACGTTTATAAACATCTTCAAGGCGGAAGGAGCTCTCATCGATCGTTCTCTGCAATGCTCTCATTCATGCGTCGTGGCTCAAAGCATATTTCATTGTTGTGGACGACACAAACGCCAAAACATTTTCTAGGTGTACTGCATCTAAAACAAAACAAAAAAAAACTGAAGAGAAACTCAATACATGTTAACTGATAAAATGTTTTGAGTACTCGCCTCCGATTCTTATCGGTTGCGCGCTCAGTGCCGCACTTCTCGGCATCACCGCACAGAGCGGATGCCATAATGCGGGGCAAGAGACGTTCCCAATGAGTTCTTTAAGTAGTACATGTAAATTGATGGATCACATCACATTTACGCATATTTTATGTCACATAAAAAAACATAATCTTAATTATAGAAATCAGCACGGTTTTAGGAAGTCACTACTGGCCACAACCCAGCTCATTGAATTTACACTCGACTTAGCTGAACCAATTAATGAAAACAGACTGACGTAATGTAGTTAAACTTTATTAAGGCGTTTGACAGGGTATTGCATTCAAAATTGCTGGCAAAAGCTTTCTAACATTCTCAAAATCGCACACCTTTTTAATTGGATAACTGTTTATTTAACAGAAAGAATGGCCAATACGTTCACTATAATACAAGGGAACTGATAAACTACCCTTTACTTCCGAAGTACCCTAGGGCTCCGTGCTTGGGCCACTTTTGTTTTTGGTTTTCGTTAAAGACATATCATTTAACATAAATGTCCCATTAGAATGTTCGCAGAGGATTGTATAATATATAACAAAATAAGGAACCACAACGACAGCCTTAAACTGCTGGAAGGTTTGGAGGCCATATATGGAATTGGTCTAAAACTTGGCAAATGAAGCTAAATTATAACACAGCCATCATGAGAGTCTCGTGTAAAAGAGCCGATCCAATTTAATTACTTACTTGAAGGGCAACCTCTCAGACGAGTCGAGAAATGCAAATATTTAGGAATTGTTTTTAACAGTAAACTCAACTGGAACCAGAGCTTAAAAGCGAGTGTTAATAAAGCAAGAGGCACTTTGTTCACGTTCAGAAGGAAATTAAAATGTGCTGGTTTAGATACTAAGCTCATAAAAGTTTTGTCAGACCTGTAATAGAATACGCCAGCTCAGTGTGGCACCCTTACACGCAAAATGGTATTCTCAGGCTTGAAAGTATTCAGGAACTAGCTGCTCGGTTTATTTTTAATAATTTTCGAACAGGAACTTCATCTACAGAACTGCTTCACAGGGCGCAGACTCAGCCGTTGCAGGCAAGAGCAAAAATTAATAGATTGAAAGTGCTGTATAATATTCTTAACGGCACTATTTAAACTGAAAGCTCTGGCTACTTAGGATCCATTATCCACAAGGTCCCGACGCCTAAACCACACGAGAGCGTGAAAACAATAAAGGTTCAAGAATAACTCTTCTAGATATTCTTGCTTTCCCTCTAACAATCCAATATTGGAATGAGCTACCAATCGACACTGTCATCTTAACACCGCTCGAAAATTTTATTTCTGCTGTGGAAATTTCACTTACCTGAGGTTTTCTTTTTCTCTGTTTCTATTAATGACTGCACTTGGTGTCAGTAGTATTTCCAAATAAATAAATAAATAAGCAAATAAAACGCCGTCCGCGGCACGCAAGAACCCAAGACGCGCCCTAAACCGGATGCCCAGAACTTTGGAGCACTCAACTAGCACACCGAACGCGGAAGCGGCGCCTAAAAGAGCACTTTCGCCAACGTTTCTAACCACTCCGCATGGCAGCGGAACCTGACGCTCGCTAGATGGCGCTACAGTGTTCAAAATGGCGTTACCCCCCCCATAAAACGGTCTATATCCATTCATTCATTATATACCTTAAGCTGCACTAAAATTTATATTAAATGAATGAATGAATGAATGAATGAATGAATGAATGAATGAATGAAACGTATTTTATAGGTCAATAAATTATTTCAGGAATACCTAAGCAACGTTATCACTAAAAAAAAGAAAAAGGATTTAGGTTGAGGCCGCACGGAAGCGGCGTCGTAAGCACGATCCATTAGATTCAGAAAACATTAGCTATTTACTTTTGCGTGGAAAGTAGCTTTTGGGTTTCAGAGTTTGTTCTCATCTTCGAAATACTCAATTTCGCATCTCATTTAAAGACGCATTTGAGCATGCTCGTAAAACACCAAGTCCACCTAACTGCCAGGAGGTCCTTTTCATTTTCTTTTTTCTCTCTATCTACGTGCAACCCAAGAAACCAATCGCGAATTTCAAATTTAATCTCGCCTTCGCCGATGTTTTTCCCAATATCCTGACCAAATACATTTCCTCGCGCACAAAACTTCTCGGCAGTATCAAGCAACGGCGCCGCGGCAAAGAACTCCTTCAGGCCGTACACGTAAATCAACAAATCATAATTCAAAAAATCATAAAAAGTTCCACTCCACTCCATTCTTTCTTTTTCCTTGTTTGCTTTTTTTTCTATAATAGGCATATATTATACTGAAAACCCACATGCGCAGATCCATTTGTGAATGGCCTGCTCCAGCTTTTAGGGGCTTGCATTTTATACGGTATGTCACATACTTTACTTATTTTTAGTGTGATACTTATTTTAAAGGGAAACCGGATATCCGCAAGGAGATCAGAGCACTGGTGAAAGTTCAAGCCGTACAAAAATGCGTGCGATACTTAAACAAATGCAAAAAAAAAAAGCCTGAGATTTTTTTTTTTCCTAAAAGAAGCCATTGTGCGAGATTTTGAATGCTATATTGCCAGACGTCGTGCGGGTTATGGAAAGCTTTAGGAGAGAAAAAAATTATACAAAAACCAGAGTTTTTCTACTAACATTTCATTTTGATAATCGCGTTTTTGCGGCCATTATTCCGTGATTTCGTAAAGTTTCGCGTGAGCGCACAATCGAGCAAATCCGGTCAAAAAGAAACACTAAACGTGTATTTGCTCTAAGAAATCTAGGCTGGCTTGCTAGAATCAACGTTTTAGCTTAAACTGTGTAAAAAAATTAAAAAAAAGGTTCTGAAGTTTAAAGCGCGCGAGCGCTCGAGTATTAACGTTATACTCCACTCATGCGCAACCTTTAGCATTGCTCTCTTTTACACAGTCTCAGCGCCCTATCTATGGCTCTGGCGTTTTCGAGTAACGAGCGCCGTCTGGGGAGTTGTCTGCGAACTACAAACGAGGGGCAACCCAACATGCCCCCGCCCGTCAGAGAACATTGGCGTCGCGCCGTTGTATTGGTCTTCAGCGCTTTTGATAGCGCATATATACTAACGATACTAAAAAAAACGAAACGTCAAAATAGACTAAGTAGGCGCGAAGTTAGATGCTAACAACGTTGGTCGTGCGGAACGGTGCCCCGCTAAAATGGCGACAGCGGGAAGATCGGCCTAGGGAGAGACTGCATGCGCAGAAGCATGCGTGGAAAAATAATATATTTCACCGTAAACTATACTCTGAGAGCCGGTCGCCACAATCCATGGACTTTACTTTACTCATTACAAGTAACCGATTTACTCATTACAAGTAGCCGAATTACTTGTAATCGAATATTTATTTTTTGTAATATTGTAGGGGTAGTTTCATTTGAAATCGAACACGCTTGTCGGGGTGGGTCTTTCGATTTTTTTTGAAAAATATATGTAATTGCCCCATTTCTGGAAAGAACAAAACCGCTTTTCAAAATTTTTTAAAAATATATTTCGCTTCACGAAAAATTATTGAGTGGAGCAGGGTGAAAATCTGTTTTTGACTCCGTGATTTTTCTAC
Source organism: Ixodes ricinus (assembly GCA_037355805.1). Lineage (NCBI taxonomy): Eukaryota > Metazoa > Arthropoda > Arachnida > Ixodida > Ixodidae > Ixodes > Ixodes ricinus. Next base: position 3,227 of record JAZHYW010059946.1, on the reverse strand, counting down.
CCAGTTCTGTACGCTGGTATAAATACTGGAAGCATACAAAACTCACAGTAATTTTTTGTGCTCTTGTATGTTATTTCGACTATTTTTTAGTTGAAAGTAAAATAATTTTGTATTTTTGTTTATTGAGGTAAAAAATGCCAAACATCGTCTCTTTGACAATCCGGTGACATCTTCAGAGCCTTGTAACTCATGAGTTATTATATTTGTCGCTTACCAAATACTATGCGGGTGTAGCCCTATACATGGGCTATCGACGGGCATAAGTTTAGTTTATTTTATTTTCACTGAATTTTTTATATAAAATTTGAAATATCGTCGAAAATGAAATTTACCGATATTTTGAACCCACTTTATTAAAAAAGGCCATTTTTTATTTCGTTCAATTTTTTTATTATTGCTGCCGATCATATGAACTTTCAATTGGCTTGATGCGATTTCCCTTTTTTGTTGTATCTTCTCTAGAAGTGATCAAAATCACTCCCACGTGACAATGCGGTGACAACTTCAGAGCCTTGTAACTCATGAGTTATTTTATTTGTCGCTTACCAAATACTATGCGGGTGTAGCCCTACAAATGGAATATCGACGGGCATAAGTTTAGTTTATTTTATTTTCACAGAATTTTTTATATAAAATTTGAAAATATCGTCGAAAATGAAATTAACCGATATTTTGAACCCACTTTATCGAAAAAGGACATTTTTTATTTCTTTCAATTTTTTTATTATTGCTGCCGATGATATTAACTTTCAATTGGATTGATGGGATTTCCCCCTTTTTTGATGTATCTTCTCTAGAAATGATCGAAATCGCTCCCGCTTTCTCATAACGGCCAAACGCAGTTTCCGCAGGTCGGCTTCGCTGCAAAGACTAAACTGCTTATTTGTGTGTTCAAATGCAGCGGTGTAAATTCATTTTGATTGAGAACACTCGTGCTTGGCTGCATATCGTATTTTCTAAATTTTTAATAATGGCAACTGACATTCTTTAGTCTGATAGTTAGCGGTGCAGCGGATGTTTCATTATCCGATGTCTAAAGCCAGGGCACAAAGGGCGGAGAAAGCGGAACGAGCTCTTCATGTAGCCAGACCGGGGTCATATATCTGTTTGTGCTATACACAGCTTGTAAGGCACGTACAGCACGCCCGGCCCTTCGCGCTACAGACCCATCTCCGTTATACCTATGAAGCATCCGGCACGGGCGCCAATCCATGATGTGTCTTGTCGCGTGCGTTCAAATAACCATGTAATTGCCTGTTCTTTATTTCAGCGTGAATATCAAAAATGTGTTATATCACATGCCTCTCTTTTAGAAGGAAAAGCAGTTTGCAGAACAAAGTGAGGAAAACGGACAAAGTTTACATGAACCGAAGACAATGTTTTACAGAACACAAACACCAATTGGCGATAAATAGACACTTTTATTAATTAACGCTAATATATTTAGGATGCACTTGTAAAACAATATGTTGTTGTGCTTTAAATAGTCCACTTCACGAGCAACGCAATATTGGAACTTTTTGACAACGGCATCGGCTTGCCTCTGCGGAGACGATCGAGCGCGGGGGCGAGCTGAACTTTGTACCGCAGCGGTCGGATGCAGCCGAGAAGTTCAACAGCGTGGTAAGTCGAGACGGACAGAACGAAAACTGGAGCCAAAGCGAGCGAGCGGTGAACCCGAGACGGTGGCCCTTCTGTTTGAACGAGTGTGTGCAGTTAAAAATAAAAGTGTTGGGTTTTGTTCAAGACTGATCGATATCTCTGATGCCAAGAAGCAACGATTCCCACATGCACAGAAGGCAGCGAAAGCAGTCACTTAATGTCTCTGTAGACTTTTAGTTTCTCCACTTTGTCGCACCGAGCTTAATGCAAAGATTGTACAGCCTTCTGGAATATAGAAAAGCGATTTGACGATTTTATTTTAGGTGGCTACGGTAAATTTGCTTTGGCTAGGCACACATTGCTTTGGTTTGGGAATAAATAAAGGTAATGGAACATCCGCTGTACCGCTAACGATCGGACTAAGGAATTTCAGTTGCCATCATTAAAAATTAAGAAAAAAACAATATGTAGCCAAGCACGAGTGTACTCAATCAAAATGAATTTACCCGCTGCATTTGAACACACAAATAAGCAGTATAGTCTTTGCAGCGAAGCCGACCTGCGGAAACTGCGTTTGGCCGTTCTGAGAAAGCGGGAGCGATTTCGATCACTTCTAGAGAAGATACAACAAAAAAGGGGAAATCCCATCGAGCCAATTGAAATTTCAAATGATCGGCAGCAATAATAAAAAAAATTGAAAGAAATAAAAAATGTCCTTTTTCGATAAAGTGGGTTCAAAATATCGGTTAATTTCATTTTCGACGATATTTCAAATTTTATATAAAAATTCTGTGAAAATAAAATAAACTAAACTTATGCCCGTCGATAGCCCATGTATAGGGCTACACCCGCATAGTATTTGGTAAGCGACAAATAAAATAACTCATGAGTTACAAGGCTCTGAAGTTGTCACCGCATTGTCACGTGGGAGTGATTCTGATCACTTCTAGAGAAGATACAACAAAAAAGGGGGAAATCGCATCAAGCCAATTGAAAGTTCATATGATCGGCAGCAATAATAAAAAAATTGAACGAAATAAAAAATGGCCTTTTTTAATAAAGTGGGTTCAAAATATCGGTAAATTTCATTTTCGACGATATTTCAAATTTTATATAAAAAATTCAGTGAAAATAAAATAAACTAAACTTATGCCCGTCGATAGCCCATGTATAGGGCTACACCCGCATAGTATTTGGTAAGCGACAAATATAATAACTCATGAGTTACAAGGCTCTGAAGATGTCACCAGATTGTCAAAGAGACGATGTTTGGCATTTTTTATCTCAATAAACAAAAATACAAAATTATTTTCCTTTCAACTAAAAAATAGTCGAAATAACATACAAGAGCACAAAAAATTACTGTGAGTTTTGTATGCTTCCCGTATTTATACCAGCATACAGAACTGGGTAGAAAAATCACGGAGTCAAAAACAGATTTTCACCCTGCTCCACTCAATAATTTTTCGTGAAGCGAAATATTTTTTTAAAAATTTTGAAAAGCGGTTTTGTTCTTTCCAGAAATGGGGCAATTACATATATTTTTTCAAAAAAAATCGAAAGACCCACCCCGACAAGCGTGTTCGATTTCAAATGAAACCACCCTGTAATCATTTGGATACATT
>JAZHYW010059945.1:0-10113 GCA_037355805.1 Ixodes ricinus | reverse complement strand
AAAACTTATTCTTTTCTTTGCAGTTACCCTTTAAGAGCCCTTGATCTGGGGCAACTCCTTCGCACTTAGCCTCACTACTTATCAAACATCCCTCGTAGATATAGCTTCCAACATCATTAGAAGGAAAGGAGGAGGTGGAGGACGAAGAGGAGGAGGGGAGAGGACGAGGAGGGAAAGAGAATGAGAACAAGGAGGAGGAAAAAAGGGGAGAAGTGGAGGAGGGAGAGGAGGAGGAAAGACGAGAGAGGAGGAGAAGAAGAGGAGGAGGAGAGGATTAGGAAAGACCAGAAAAAAGGGGAGGGGCGAGCGAGCATTGTAAAGAAGCCGGCATACACACAAGCTGGTGTACACTAACCACCTTACACATACTGAGCCCCAAAACAGAGGTAAACAGAGTCAACATTTACATGCCGAAAATTCCAAGTTGAGCCTCATGGTTCACAGGCTTCTACTTGTACACCGCTGGGAACAGCGTTCGAATGAAACTGGGATGGTTCTCGATGCTGCTTGGTTCGTTGTCCAGGAAGCATGTTGAGCATATCCTGAAGGTCTCGTCCGGGAGCAAGTCGAAACCGTCCTCACAACTGGAGCAGTGGATTATGTAAAAGGCAGCAATGGATTCGGACAATGCCTATTTTAACACGGTGCTTCATGTGATTTTCTAGTTTCCTTCTCTCCATTTAAAATCACAGCCGAGTCAAGTTGGGAATTCAGTCGTTAAATAAAAGTGACAACCTACACTAAATTAGATCTTAAAGGCAACACACGCTGGAAGGCAGCGGAAAACACCTTGCTGAAAGCCGCTCAAACGAAGATTCCACAGACATGGGCCCGCCACGGTTCGCGAACATTAGAGAATGAATAGTTCTCTAATCGCATAACAAACATTTAAACAGTATGAGGCTCTGGCGTCGGGAAGCGCCGCCTCGAGAAGCAGTTACGCGAGTGAGTTGATGTTCCCAAAAGTTGCACCAAATGCAGTTCCAGGAAATGCCCTGCGAAACATTGTCACATCTGTCCTCGAAACGTCGTTCGAGCGAAAGTCGTCCGCGGAGAAGACGACATGTCAACATCATGAACCTGGGTGAAGAAGTGCGTAGCATCGAACATAAATGCAACACCGCAGTTTCAAGCGCCTAAATTGCAACTAACAAGTAAAACAATTAAGGCTCGAACCCAGGCTGGGTAGGTGGTTGGACAGCGAAGATGTGGTATCACGTGCAGCGATTGCCCACTGCACTATAGACCCTTTATAGGGGCCAACGCCTCCAGGTGGTGCTCCAGTCTTTGGCGTCCCAGAGTGCTTCCGGCTAATAAAAAGAATGAACAAAGGCCACCTGAACGCCGCTGCTTGAAATGTAGATGAAACGTTGAACCACCAATTCTCCAGGTGAACGCCAAAAGAACGATGGAATGTGAGATCTGTTAAATGTTTCGAGTATTCTTGTAAACCAAATTGCTTCTCCGAGATGTTATATTGTACAGCCGAAGGTCCTCGTTAAATCACCACATTTCTTGTCCGTGTAGCATTTCTCCATTCTAACACTAGGGACATAACCAAAGCTCAGCAGGCTTCCAAAGACAGTGCGACCGGAAGTCGCTTGGGAAGCAAGCGGCAGTTGATGTTTGTAAACAGCAAAAGGGGATATATCAAATGAATGACAAAAACGTATATGCACTGTACCCAAAACTTTTTTATATATCAAAAACTCTGTACGCTGCCACTGCTGCGGCAGCTTATGCAATCGCAATCTTTACCGAGAAACGCGTGCAGGGAGCGCTACGTGCTTATAATCTATATCGCGTGGTTTTGACACCTGTTTTTGTTGTTTTACTATTGAAACAAGTGTCCAAACAAGATGATAAGAGTTGGGCCGCGCGCGAATGCTTTTCTGTATATTATTTTATGTGTGAACTACGTCTTCTGTTGGCGGACACGAAAAACCCGAACAGCGGGTCATATGCGGATTCGCTGTAAAAGCAAATTCATACACCGACGCGCGCGATTGACATTACCGAGCTGCGGCGGCGCAGCGATCGCGCGGGATCGGCCAGGCGGGCGAGGTGTAGGCAAGACAACTGGCGCCTTGCACGTGCGACGCAGCAGTTCGGCCTGCCGAAAAGCTGTGTGGGTTTCGGTTGTGTCGAAAGGTACTGCAAAAGTAGTGAAATAATCTCCACAACCTATGGCAGACGACCTGACAGACGAAAAAAATGAATAACCTGCGTGGATCGAAAAACAATGTTTGCCTAGCACGGACCACTGCTTTTGCGGTAAGCTTTCATTGAAGGTAAGTGAGTGGCTTCCACTGCAATCGTTGTTCCCAGCACTGAGACGCTCCTATACGTATAGTGACGTCATCTTTTTAGACCACGCGGACTTCGTTCCTACAGGCACACAGGTTGCCGCCCGAAAGTTCTTCGGTTGCTCGCTACAGCCAGGCAACGTAAGGTCTATCAGCTCCCCGCTTCGACGGCATCACCTTGACTGGGACGACACACAACGCGGCGCCTTAAGTCGTTCAGAGCTTGCAGTTTCGTACCAAGCTTGTGTCCCGATATATTCGCACGCATAGCGCTCCACCAGTTCTTACGAGACTCAAAGTAGTTGTATGCCTCGAGGCACTTGTACACTTGCACCGTGTCGGCCGTAAATTAGCTCGGCGAAAAAAACCACCAGACGACAACCAGCTCCTCCGACGTCGGCGGCAGCAACTTGGCCGATATGACTTCGCAGCGCCAGCGCTCCTTGCTCACGGCGTAGGAATCCTCGAAGGCAACGCCTTGAACGCCCAATTTCCGCCTGCACCGCCGATGCGCAGGCTTTGAAAGAGAGTGCCAGAGATAACAAATAACACAATACGACAGAGACAAAAAGCTAGAAAGGACGCAGCAGCTTCGGTTAGCGAACGTACAGCCCGCGTCGCAATGGGTGGAAGCAAGGTGAGAGCGGTCGCTTTTGCGCAAATCTCTCCGGCACAGCTCTTCTGTCGTGTTTGTAAACAACGCCGCGCAGCGCGTCGGTGTATAGACGCTTCTCGAGTTGTGCAATATACCAGGAGTACTTACTTAGAACGTCTTACGGCCTTTGTACGTCGCTGGTGGCGTTCCTCCCCTATAAAAATTGTTCTTGACTTTTCATTAAAAACCTGTTGACTTCTTGCTGACTCCGATTACTTTCTTTTTGACTTTGACTTCCTGTTCACTTGGTCAACAGAAAGTTTGTTTTGTGTTGAATATTTTTTGATAATTGTCTTCGGGCTGATTCCCAAGAAAAGCTGTTGACTTTCTATTAACTTTGCGTTGATTTTTTTCTGCTGACTTCCATTCGACAGTGTCATCAGCAAGACTGCAGACGTTCTGTTTAGTTTGTGTTGAAAATGTTCAGCTGTCTGTCTGCCGCCAGTGTCGATAAAAAAGCTACAGACTTTCTGTTCACTTTTCATTGAACAGAGCGGAATCTTGGCTAGACGTAAAAAGTCACAAAGTTTCTCAATAGTCTCTCACAAGGTGAAAACGGTAGTGCGGAGCTAAAGTTGTCACGCCTCCAGCGCGAGCCTTTTGTCAATGAGAGCGCTTCGGCATCTCGCGAACCTCGAGAAGGCGCGCTCTGTTAAAGCACAACGGATTGCATGGTGCGCGTGCTGGAGGCCAGGTGTTTGAAATACACGCCCTGCAGCTCTCACTTTTAAGTGACTATAGTTACATCATTGGCCCTTTCAAACTAATCATCTAGGGAAAAAAGCAATAATAACTGTTTTTGAGCGGAGCTACTGCCTCGACTACCTTCGTCCTGAGTAATGCTCAGGAGAAGCGATAACATTTCGCCGTTTTTGTGAATGTTTAAGCAACTGTGCCGATCTATTATCAGTGGTACCAATGCTTTTTAGTAAGAGATCGAGTCCACAAACTTCGATCGACTGTTTTCCTTTAGACAGACTCTCAAGAAGAAGTTCAGGTACTTGGAACCTTAAGAAGTACTGAGGTAGTTACCGGCCAAATGATTAATTTCAATATATAGGCAATATAAAGCTCTGGAGCGGTCAATGGGACTATGATCCAGGTGTTGAGTGCTTCATGGTGTTTTTGTTTGTCGTTTTTTGTTTGTAATCTATAATTGTGGAATTTTTCTAGTGCCTTGAAAAACCACGGAGACACAAATTTCTAACAAAATTCAAAATAAAGATTTAAAACAATCTCGCGTCCCTTTTCTGTATATTATTTTAGCTTCAGTCACTCTGGAGCAGAGTGGAAACCCAGGTAAGCCTCCGAACCTTTATTGAATGAGTAGCGAAGGTGTAAATCATTTCTTTTGTTTTTAAACGGCTGTAGTTTTTAATTAAAAGGCTGTAGCTTTTGAAATGAAAAGCTACATTAAAAGTATTTTGGAGGTGACAAAAAGTATGTTGACTTTTTTTAATTAAAAAGTGGGCTAATAATTAAAATCAATTCAACAGAAAAGCTAGCCGGATTGATGGATGGGTGTATATTATTGACTGGACCCTTTTAACGGGCGATAGCTTGCGCCACCTAGCCTGAGAAAATGCTTTCCTCACCAAACTAAAATGCCCAATTTCTTTTCACTCCACATCCCTGCAACTATCACCGAGCTGGGGCGAATGAACCACCAGGCTGACCTTTAGAGGATCGGGCAAAACCAAACAAAAGAAAAAGGAAAACGCACCCCCACCTTCCGCCCCCGGCGAGGAAGTCGCCACTTTTCCTCTGGTCAACCTTGTTGCGGTTCTGGTCAGTCAACGGAACTGTGATTCAGGTATTCAGTGCTTCATGGTGTTTGTGTTTGTCTTTGTAATGTGTATTTGTGGGATTTTTGTAGTTCCTTGAACAACCAAAAGGACACCATTTCCTAACCAAATCCAAAATATATATTGTTGGACAGAAGACGACGAGGTGCCGAGAGAGCATCGTCAAGCGCGGGCACCTCAGGCCGGTCCGATGGTGGTTTTTGAACTTACTTGTGGTGACTCAGTGTAAGGCAGTGAATCATCAACGCTATTAAATTTCCCTTTATCACCCTCACAGGTGGTGGACGTGGAGGCTCAACACCGTCAGCACCACCGATCAAGAACCAACAACGGGACCCTCCACTTTTCAGTGGCTCACCTGACATCGACGTAACTGACTGGCTCAAGAATTATGAAAGGGCAAGTGATCACAATCACTGGCATGACAGCTTCAAACTGGCCAATACAGTGTTTTATATGACGTGTAGTGCATTGCAGTGGTTTGACATTCATGAAGACGAAATCCAGTTCGTGGGACGCCTTCACAGCCGCCATCTCAGACGCATTTGGAAAACCTGAATACTGCAAGCACCAAGCGAAAGATAAACTCCCTCACCGATTTCAGCACACCGCAGAGTCTTGCACCTGCTACATCGAGAACGTTCTCTGTCTCTGCGGTCGAGTCGATCCTCAAATGACAGGGGAAAGATCGCGTTCGGCACCTGTTGAAAGGGCTCTCACAATGCCTCTTCGTCGTAGTCACTCCCAATTCGCCTTCGACTGTTCAACAACTTGATCTAGCATGAGACATGCAGCCAGCCAGGTGCCAGGGAACGGAATAATCTTTATTCTCTCGAGTGCCGCGCTTATCTAGATTTTCCAGGGCGCACGATAGCGGCGCGTTGCGGCGCCATGACACAACACACCTCCCCCCCCTTTGTTTTAATTGTAACCCCAGCGCTCCGGCTGTCGCGACGTTCTTGTGCTTCGACGAAGCGGTACTGGTTCAGGTGACGCCGTGTTCTTGCATGGCTCGCTGAGGTCTTGAGCACCAGCCGGGGTAGCTTCCGGCAGGCCGCTGTCGGGAACTTCTGCGGGCGGCGCCGTTGGCTCTCGTCGCCCTTGGTCTTCCAAGCCTGTCGAAGAGGGCTCCAGAATGTTGCGTTCTGGAGCCGGTGGAGTTGAGTCTAGCTGAGGTTGGGCTGGAAGGTTTCGAGGAAATGGTACAGGACGACAAACAAGAGTTTGCTCAGGGAAGGGAAACGTCGCCTGTACTAGGTGGTCAGCGTGGACAAAACGCTCTTGGTTGTTCACGCTTACAACGTAAGTCAGCGCGCTGATTCGTCTCAGGACGATGCCCACTAGCCATGCAGGATCACCTGGTCTTGTTCCCTTGACACGGACCCTGTCGCCGTCTTTGAACTCCCGCCACCGAGAACCAGGTCGCTTTGCATTCTGACGCTCCTCCTGTGCCAGTCGATCGCTCAGCTCCGGATGCAGTAGGCTGAGTCGCGTTCTCGGCGACCATGACAGGAACACTTCCGCTGGCGTCTTGCCCGTTGCTGCACATGGCGTGTTCCTGTAGTGAAAAAGAAACTGATCGATACGATGCTGGATGGTTTTGCGAACTCCGGCTTGTTCTTCATCTTTCAGTTGCTTTTGTAGATTTCTCTTAACAGTCTGAACTAGACGTTCGGCCGCGCCATTAGACGCGGGGTGGTAGGGGGCGTAGTCTTGTGGCGTACTCCATTGGCTGAGAGGAACGTCTTAAACTCCGTCGACACGAACTGCGGTCCGTTGTCGGTGACTACTTCTTCCGGTAGTCCAAAAGCTGAGAAAATGGTGCGCAACTTTTCGACGGTTTTTGGAGCAGTTGTGGAAGTCATACAGACAACCTCGACCCATCTAGAGTACGTATCAACAAGCACGAGCAACCAATGAGGATTGCTGTACGCGAAATCCAGGTGGATCCTTTGCCAGCGTCGTGACGGCCGCTCCCAAGACGTTATGGGAAGGCACGGCGCAGCGTTCTGAGTCAATTGACAAGCTGGACACTCCCTTACAGTCTGCTCAATGTCCTCAGTTTGCTTTGGCCACCAGACGTGGCTTCGCGCCAGCATTTTCATCCGAGTACCGCCTGGGTGCCCCTCATGTAAGAGTAGCAACACCGCATGTTGCAGAGAACTCGGCACGACCACACGATTCCCCCAAGTGATGCAGTCGTTTTCAAGCGATAGTTCATGCCGTCTCGAAAAATATGGCAATAGCTCGTCACCGCTTACTTTTGCGGGCCATCCATTTCGCGTGTACAACAGCACCTTGGACAGTACTCTGTCTTTGCTCGTTTCCACACGAATCTTATCGGCTGATAAGGGTAGCTCATCCGTTGCCGAGAAGAACTGGACGTAGTCGCTTACGTCATGCGTGTTCTTTAATGGAATACGCGATAGTGCGTCTGCGTTCGCGACAGATCGTCCCTTTCGATACTGCCACGTGTATCGATACGCTGCGAGCAAAAGCATCCAACGCTGCATGCGTGCGGCAGCTGATGCCGGAATAGGCTTGTCATGCCCTAGCAAACCCTTCAGCGGGAGATGATCTGAATAGATTGTGAATTCGCGGCCGAAAATGTATTTATGAAAGCGTTTTATGCCGAAGACGACCGCAAGAGCTTCTTTTTCCAAATGTGCATACCCCATCTCTGCCTTGCTGAGAGTTCGCGATGCGTATGCGATAGGCTTTTCACAACCATCCACAACGTGAAATAGCACAGCGCCCAATCCGTAGGCAGAGGCGTCTGCGACTAGACCTAGCGGCTTTGACGGGTCGTAGAATGTTAGGATGTTGTCTTGTGTAAGCCACTTTTTGCTTTCTTGGAAGCATCTTTCTTCGACTTCTGACCACCGCCAGTTCTGTTTACTTTGTAGAAGTTCGTAGAGCGGTTTTAGCTTCGCAGACATGTGGGAGATGAACTTCGAATAAAATGCAAGCATTCCGAGGTACGCTTTCAATTCCGTTTGGTTTCTTGGAACTGGCGCATTTTTCACAGCCTCAACTTTTTCCGCGCATGGCCGCACACCTGAGTTCTCAATTATGTGGCCCAAGTACTTGACGGAAGTTTGAAAAAACTTACATTTTTCTTGCTTCAGACGGACTCCATGGCTCTGGAACCTTCCAAGTACAGCTTCCACTCGCTTCAGGCATTCGTCGAGTGAAGCACCCGCAATTAGGACGTCGTCCAGGTAGCACGCTACTCCATCGAGTCCCTTGAGCATCTCGTCCATCACGGACTGAAAAATTGCCGGGGCACTTGAGATTCCGTACGGCATGCGTAAGCACTTGAATAACCCCAGGTGTGTGTTTATGGTTAGCAACTTCTAGGAGTCTTCGTGCACCTGAATTTGTTGGTAGGCTGTTGTCAAATCTAGTACTGTGAAAACTTTCCCCCCAACAAGCACCGAGAAGATGTCTTCTACAAGTGGAAGCGGGTAATGATCCGTTTTTATTCATGGATTGAGTGTGATTTTATAATCCCCACACAGTCTCACCTTGTGCTCGGCCTTCGGGACGACAACGAGTGGCATGTAAAATCTTCAATTAAATGTGAGCTGTTGGATATTTTTACTGAATCTACAAGTGATTATGAAATACTAAGTTTAAAATATGGGGCTAATATTAGAGCTGTCATGTACCGCCCACCTTCGGCGGATTTTGAAATGTTTATCTCTTTTCTTGAGCGCTTTCTAGACTATGTATCAGCAAATAACTACTCTCTGGTCCTAGGGGGGGGGATCTCAACGTAAATATACTAGAGGACTCTTTCCAAACTAAGGCACTCAATAATTCGCTGCACTCTAACGGGTTTCGAAATGTTATCACGTCTCCCACTAGAATCACCACAGCCACATCAAGTATAATTGACCTTTTTATTACCAATATTGCAACCAACGTCAAAGTAACCGGAACCATTAGCTGCGACATAAGCGATCATATTCCAATCTTTTTGAATTTACATAATCATGACCCAAACAAAGGGGCTGCTAAATTTTCTGTAACCTACCAGGAAATGTTTAATGATTGCCTACTCGCATTTAGGAATGCAGTATTAAATTGTGATTGGACATCGGTTTTCTCTAAACTAGATGTGAATGATGCATATAATGAATTCTTAAATATTTTTAAAGCACTTTATGCCCTACATTTTCCGTTTAAACCTGTAACCACAAGCAAAAAAATAAGAAAACCTTGGTTAACCCCACCACACATAAAAATGATGAAGAAGAAAACTTGCTTATATAGAACATTTTTAAAGACGAGGGATCAAAACAAACTGTCATGTTTTGAAAAACTTAGGAACAAATTGACATCTGAGCTTAGAAAAGCCAAATCATCATATTACAAGCAAAAGTTCCATGAGGCTACTAAACAACGCCCTGACGTCGTGTGGAAAATTATTAATGAAGTTTTAAATCGTAGTAAGGTTTCCCACTCTATTGGCGAATTAACTATAGACGGTCGTAACATGTCAGGTGCACGTTTGGCGGAACATTTTAATGCTAACTATTCCAATGCACAGGCCAATGTAAATAATGAAAATGTCCTCTCTTTTGTAAAACATACTGATCATACGTTTTTCTCAATCCAACTGACGAAGTAGAAGTGTTTAACATCTTTCTAGGACTAAAAATAGCAAAAGCATTGACATTGATAAATTACAAATAAAGCCAGTTACATTTGTAATGGATATAATTGCCCCACACTTAGCATACATATACAACTTGTCATTAGCATCTGGTCAGTTTCCCGCAAACATGAAGTTGGCTAAAGTTACTGTTGTACATAAAGGAGGCGATAAGCATGTTATGAATAACTATAGGCCAATATCTGTGTTACCTGTCTTCTCTAAAGTACTCGAAAAGATTATTCTTACACGCCTCGATCACTTTTTTTGTAAACATTCTATATTAACAGACTATCAGTTCGGCTTTCGCAAAGGAAAATCTACGGAATCCGCCCTGTTATATCAAAAGGAAATTATATTACAAAATATAGAAAAAAGGTTGATTACTTTAGGTGTGTTCATTGATTTCAGTAAAGCGTTTGATGTCCTAAATCACAGAGTACTACTTATGAAACTTAGTCGATATGGCGTCCGCGGTGTACCACTTTCCTTACTTCACTCATATCTAACAAATAGGAAACAGTGTGTAGCTATTGACGGTTTTTTCTCTTCTTTCCAAAGTGTTCTTTATGGTGTACCGCAGGGAAGTATACTTGGACCTTTTTTTATTTAACGTCTACATCAATGACCTAGTAAACATCGATAACCAAGTGCAGTTCGTTATATATGCGGATGATACGAGTATGT